>MU603958.1:72891-104296 GCA_025201845.1 Martensiomyces pterosporus
TCGCGCAGCGTGCCGTTCATGATCCACGGTGACTGCTCCACATAGCCAATAGTGCCATGAACCTGACCGCTGCCCTCAGTCATCTCAACCTCGCTGCACATGGCGAGCAAGAGCGACGACTTCCCCGACGCGACCTTGCCTATGACCGCTACCAACTCGCTGTTGCCTGCGCTGAGCGTAATGTTCATCAGCACGGCTCGCTTTTTCCTCCGGGCGAATGAGCAATCGTCCAGTTTGATGGATGGACCAGACTCTGTTGGCTCCTTGCTCCTAGGAAGTACATCGACACTGTCCCCCCTGAGAGCCGATTCCAGATCGCGGTTATTCTCAAATGCACCGGCGATGCTACAGAAACCACGGTAGACTACAGATACGTGGTGCCTCATGCTGTTGATGTGCTCCACAAGTAGCAGGAGCTCAGCATTCGAGATAGAGGCGGACGTTTTCAGGTGAAGGACAATTGTGAAGTACACTGATATGTCGCGCGATACGTGCTGCAGGACATTGACAGCGTAGCTCGCGGCGCGAGCAGCACGAGCGTACCAGTGCTTATTCGCACCCTTTCTCTTGTCGTAGTTCATGATCTCTGGGTCGTAGTACCTGCGCTCCCATCCATAGAACTTTATCGACTTTATCCCAAAGTAGACCTCGTCAATAATAGAGGATGGTACGTAGTAGCCATCGCGATAGTAGCTGCTGGTGTCTATCACTGAGATGCCCCACTCCAGCACTGCCAGCACAACTGACACAAGCATTGGCGTGGCCACAACCCACCCAATATTTCGGTAAATAAGCCATATCGTGAATGCTGCGCTCGCAATCGAAGATGCTTGCGAGTATGCCCGAGTCAGGTAAATGATGAGGTTACGAGCCATGAATTTGTAGTATTGTCTATTGCCCTTGCTCTCCAGCCCCGAGTTTGACAGAGGCAGGCGAAACAGCTCCAGGCCAACGGCATCGATAACCCTTTTCTCTTCGGCCCGTGTCATGCTCTCCAGACGACCATGCTGTGACTGCAATAGCCGCAATGCCATGTAGGAAAGGAGCAGCCAGTAGCACTCATACCACTCATGCTTCGCAGTCTCGTCCACGCATCTGAGCAGCCTCCCAAAGATGACAGTCTGGCTGACAGTCATAATTTCGTATGACGATTTGAGGAGGAAAAGCGGGAGCAACGGACGCCATGTCATGCCGATGATGGCACGTATGATGAACAGCGGCTTTTTGGAGTCGTATCTGAACTCGCTGTGAGATAAGCGAAGGTGGAGCCGATCGGGGAGGCGCCAGATGTCATCCAGGACGAGGCCACGAAGGCGATTAAGGCGGATAAGCTGGCGCTCCTTTGCATATCCAATGGCCTCCATAGCCTGGTACAGCGCACTCCACCCCTGGGCGCTGAGACCGGCCAGTAGTAGGTATGTGTGCATGCCAACCACGGCGGCGCTAACCCAGACGCCATGATCACTGCCCTGCAATACCGAGTGGATACCAAGAAGATTGGTGGCTACAAAGATGCTGAACCCGTCAGAATGAGTGGCGAGAACAGGAAGAACAAGCACAGCAAGCTGATGAAGATAGCCAGTCCAGCCGATTGTGTTGGCAGCCAAGACAACAAAGAGCAAAGCACAAACGCACTGGGTAAGCGGCCCGTCAAAATGGCTGCGGGTGCGGGTGCCTCCCCTAAATGGGAGCACCAGGGCAGCCACTAGCGCCAGAGCATCTACAGCAGGCGGCGCCAGCACATTGAGTTTAAGCGGCCGCATGGCAGCGAAGCGATATGAATCAAGTATGTTCTGTTGTATTCAGTGGAGCAATAAAGTTAGTAGCGACCGAGCCGATAGACACCGGTGCCGTCGATTTTGTTAGGAAAGCCTGTGGGGGCAAAAACGAGTTTGACGTCTGGAGGGATATTGAATGAATACTGAATGAGCACCAGGAAAGAAACCAAAAGAGCTTTCCATCCAGCGGGAAACGATGCCTTTATAGCCAGACGAGTGGTGGCGCAGCCAAACTGACTGCTCCCTCAGCGGAGTCGTTTTTGCAACAGACGTGGAAAGGGACGCAGTGCGACAATCAGGCACAAGGGATTTAAGGCGGGACACAAGTCAGCTCGGCGGAGAGTGGCCTATTGTCCATGAGAAAGCTGTAGCTGCTGCGCATATTTTGGCATCAGTGCAGCGGGATGCCATTTTTGACATTGTCCGCAGTGCACCCTTAAGGTGCATCCGCACCACCATGCATGTCAGCTTTGGTTCACAGACGAGTATCCGGGATTTATTGCTTCCCCAACCAGCGCGGTGATCATTGCAAGGCGATTTAGACGCTGAATTAAACACATTCGTGATATCTGTTCTGAGCAAACCCAATGCTGAAAATGAGAAAGGCATCGCGAGCAGTGGCAGTCATATCTGTTCTGAGCAAACCCAATGCTGAAAATGAGAAAGGCATCGCGAGCAGTGGCAGTCATCGGAAAGGGCATGATGCAGGTGAGGAGCTACTTCAAAGCCTTACGGCAGATCTTGTTGACGGCCTTCTTGGTAGACCTGTTGATGTAGTCGCCAGCATATGTGGTGAAGTTGCTGACGCCAGCATCAAGCCAGCTGGCGATGCCATCGAGCTGCTGAGCCCTCTCCTTGGCTGCAGATGCGCTAGATGCGCCTTCCAGCTGCGCCATCAGAGCGGCTCTCCGAGCCACACCGCCATCAAAGAACGCAAGGAACTTGGACGTGACCCCGGTGAAGTAGCGGTCCTTGACCTCCGCCTTGGATTCGGCACTCTCGAGCACGATAAAGTAGCTGCCGAGCATGGCCTTCATGCTACTGAACGTCTTATTCTTGGCATCCATGTACTTCTTCAGAGCTGTGAGCGTGTTGGTGTCCTGGAAGAAGCTTTGGTCGATGTTGCCTGTGAACACCTGGTGCTTGAGACTGGCAACCTTGTATGTCAGGACCTGGGAGTTGTCGGGGCCATTGATGAGCCTGCGCACCATGCTGTTGAAGCCCGGCATGACCTGGCTGATGCGCTGGCACATTTCCTTGGCCCTGCTGCTGTCCTGCACGGCAGTGAACGCAAGCAGCTCGCTGAGTGGCCACACGTGGTCGCAGGTCGTTGTTGGGTAGGTCTTTTCGAATCCACCCAGATCAAATGGGGGATTTGGCTTGAGATACTGCCTCTGCAACACCTTGCCATCGGGGCAGGTAACTGTGCCGTTCAGCTGGGTGACCACAGTGCTGGAGGTCTGGTGGCAGTAGCACAGGACCTGGTCATCTGGGGAGTTGTACCCGCTGATCTGGCTGGTGCTCTGGATGCCAAAGATGCAGTCGTCCTTTGAAACAGCAGCGGAGCCTGATTGTGACTGGGAGGGCACAGACCGCTTGTTGCTGAAAGAGCGCTCGCTTGGAGCCACAGGAAGAGATCTTGTGCTTTTCGTGGTAGAGTCGCTGTCAGAATCCGCAGGGCTGAAATCAGCAAACTCGCTCACCTTGTCGCATGCCATTTTCTTCAGGTAGTCCTTGACCTTTCCAATCTTTGGGCGCAGCTTGACAAAAAGCTCCTGAACGCGCTTGGGGAGAACATCCCAGACCTTTGTGAAGATCTGTTTGCCAACCTTGATTCCCTCCTCGGTATACTTGATGGCCTTTCCGATTACAGGAAGCTGTTTGGCAGCATCAAACGCGCTGGCGACTGTTTTGATTGTGCTTGCGACATTCTTGGCGGCAGTGATTGCCTCGGCAACTGCGGTGATGGCCTCGCCAACCACCCCAACTATGCCATCTACGAGTCCACCGAGGAGGATGCCGAGCACGACCTCAAGGACCATCCCCTTCACAAACTTCTCCATCTCCATTGCCTTGTCGACCCACTCCTTATATTGGTAGTACTGATCAAGGACGTCGTTCCCGGACTGCGTGCGGACAATGACCTGGATGACGGAGTTGTACAGGGCGTTTACGTCGGTGGAGTGTGAGGACAGCATGGATTTCATGGATGACAGCGACTCACGAGCACTGTTGGTGAAGTTGGTCAGCACAATGCCCATCTTTGGCGGGTAATCGTCCTTGAGTCCTGGCACTATGAACTCCCTACTATAGCGCATTGGGCCGCCGAGAGTGCCTGGGGGAGGAACGCGCTTATGCAGCTGACCGGGATTAGCATTAGCAAGTGCCAGCCCCTGGTTTCCTGTTGCCAGGGCCCTTTCGTTGCTCATAACGATGTACTTGGGCTGGTGTTTCGCATCCATCTTGATGACATCCCGAGTCAGCCCCAGTGTGCTGTTGAGGTAGTCGTTGAAGGATTTTTGGGCACCCTGGTCGGACTTGAGTGTGAAATTAGCCGACATATCGTCGTTCATGTCAGTGGGGCACTGGATCTTGCTACGACTACCCGGTGTCGTGCAGTCAAACCACGATGGGTTCTTGAAGCACATGGCCTCAAGTCGTGTACCGTAGTAGTCCTGCACGTAGTCTTGATACTTGGTCTGCCACTTGCCCTTCATCTCGTCGTCGTCCAGACTGCTGTTGGCGGCGTTCATGAACATCTCCATCATGCGCGTGCCAGCAAGGAGGTACAGCTGGTACACACGCTCAGGCATCAGGCCGTGCTTTTCCTCGACAACCTTGGCCACCTCGTCAAAAACGGTGTCCCAGAAATCGTCGGGCATATGCTTGTTGTCCTTCAGGTACATTACGTTCTTGATGCGGCTGAGGAAGTCGTCGTCAGAGATGTCGCCAATTTGCTTAACTTCATAGAAGCTGTAGGTGACCTGGGGTTCGTCGATCATGACATCAGCAGGCTTTGGGCCAGAGACAGCAGCAGAAGCAGAAGCAGAAGCAGAAGGAGTGGGTGTCGTGGCTAGGGCTGCGGGTGCAGAAGAGCGAATGGCAGATTGAGGAAGAGCAGCGGCAGAGGACACGGGAAAGGAAACGCTGGCCGCCGATGCAACGGCTCCAAGAAGAACCAAATAAAGGTGTTTCATGGTTGGCGTGATTGAGTGTGGAGGGGGTGGTGCAATTTTATGCAAATGAAAATAATATGCAGCACGGCAATGAGTGAAGAAGGGGTGTGCAAGTGATATGAAGAAAGTTGTGTGGAGGTGCATGAAGATGTGGGCGCTGGGAAGCGGTGTATTTATATGGCATTTTCAGAGTTATGTTGGATACCGTCGGCATTCTTAACAGCATACCACCGCGCTGTCGCAGCGCATGGAGGATTGGTGAATCCTCATAGAATTCTACGAGAGAAATCAAGGGAGCGCCTTTGTAGCGTCCTTTCTGAGTGGGGGATCCTTCAGGGATGTTGTGGCAATCGCTGGTGTTCTCTTTTCAACACAAAACCCGCACACTGCAGCCCAACTCCTGAGCACCCTGGAGAAACACCGAAGACATCCCGGCTACAGCGACTGAGGTTGGCTGGCCGGGATGCACCAAAAGCCGGGTCGGCGAAGGGCAGGCTCGGTTTCCGCCATTTATTAAGGCAGCTAGGAATCAGATGCACAAAGCGGTGCTGCTATAAATACTATCGCCCTGCGAGGCAGTGGGTGGTTTTATTTACTGGCAGATAAGCTAACGTAATAAATTGAGGCTATGCGCCTGTTCGATAGTCTGGCGCTAGACTACTCCTTGGCTGGACCGCGGAATCCCGTAGCCCTCCAGAACGCCTCGGGAGTGACGAACTCGTGTGGGACACGCTTGTTGATCTCAACATAGTCTGGCAGTCCCTCAAACATGTTGTACTTGGAAAAGAACTCAAACATACCCCTGAGATCGTCGCTCTCGACCAGCTCCAGGGGGACGTGGTACGCCTTGGCCTTGATGCCAGTGGCAGCGGTAAACGCCTCGGCAATCTCGTTCTGGGAGTAGTAGCCGCTGGCGACAGGGAGCACCTTGCCCTGCATCTCCTCGCGGTTGTCAATGACGTACTTGACAAAGGGTCCTGTGTCACGCTCAACGTCGACCTGCGGGACCTTTATGTTCGAGTCAACTGGGAGGCCCAGAATGACGGTCTCGCCATCCTCATCCCAACGAGGGCCCTGCAGCTGATTCTGGTAGTATGCGCACAGCTGGATGCATGCGCTCTTGACGGGCTGGCTGAGCAGGTACTCCTGGATCTTGTATTTGCCCTCAAAGTGCAGGACGCTGGTGATCTTGCCGTTGCTGATTTTGGTGGTGCTGGGGAGTGTGCTGAAGACAATGAACTCCACGCCCTCCTGAATACTGGCGTCAATGAGGCGCTTGCCCTGCTCAAACTCGGCATCCTTGTTTGTGTCGACCGCGCCGAGGATGGCGGGCTGGAAGAACTGCGTCACGCCGAAGACGATTTGGGCGCCTGCGATGGCGCCAGGGAGAGTCGAGGGCTTGTCAAGGTTGGCCTCCACCCACTCGACGGATGGGAACTCGGTGGCCAGCTGCTGGGAAGACCTGGACGACTTGGAGCGGGTCACCGCGCGGACGTGGTAGTCATCCGAGGAGGCAAGAGTGCGGAGGACGGAGCCGCCCTGGTTTCCAGTGGCTCCAAAGATGACGACGGTTGGCTTGCTGCTCATGGCTAAAAGAAGTGACGAGTGCTTGGGGCGTATTTTGCAGAATAAGCTTAATGGGGATGTGGTGGGGTGATGGTGGAAGATGGGGCCTTCTCCCAAACGCTCTCCTTTTTATAGCACTCGCTAGTCGCATGCGGCCCTCCTTCCTCCTGTCCTTGGAATATAGTGGAAGTTACGATTCCATATACCCTCATCCTAGTGCCGCTGCAACCACATGTCGTATGCCATTGTTGAAGTGCGGACGATGGCAGCGACAAATGGGAGCGGCTTACGTGTGCATACATGCATGTTTGGGCCAAACCTACTGGTACGCACCTTGGTCGTCGTCCCTCTTGCCATCCGGCGCTGATCAGGCACCCTTGTCGTCATCGCCGCCTGATCCGCTGATTCTTCCTGATCCACGGCATGTATGCAGAGGACGTGCTGCCCCCGAAAGCGGGCAGCGTTGAGGGCCGGCGCAACAATGCAAGACGCTCTGCTGCCTTATCAGGCTCCCATCGCTCTTATCCTCCTGCTCTCGCTTGTCCTTCGGTGCACGCCTCTCCTGCATTTCAACTGTGTTCAGCATTTGTCTTATTCCACACGGCAGCAGCAAAACCAGCACACATAAACCACAGGCCTTCCAAGTCGCACACATGGTCGTTTGGCCAACGAGAATATGGACGTCGACATTACCCCAATAAACCTCGACATTACCAAGCACCTGGCACGGCTCTACCCCCCAGCACGCGGCAAGCCCGGCATCGCCGACTGCCACATATCCTACGACCCCAGTGCACGCAGCACGAAGGACAACCGCACAAAGCATGTGCTCGACAACTTCTTTGCGGCGGACTTTATCCCACCCAAGAGGAAGGAGGGCGCCGGCGACGTCCAGGGTGTCCCGGGAGCATCGCGCAGCAGCGACGAGTCGTACGGCGTCCGCTACCTTAGGTACCTGCACGAGACCATGAAGGAGCCCCTGCTGAGGAAAGACGGAGACATCCTCGATGCCCTTGTGCTTGGCATCCGGACGGAGCTGGTCGGCAGGGCAAGGTGGGACCACCCAGTGCTGGAAAAGATTCTGGCGTATGCAATTATAGTCCAGTTTCGGATTGAACAGAGCCCGCGGGGGCTGCTGGGGGTGGGGATGAAGCTGGGCGGCGATTTCTGGAAATCCAAGCTGCCGTCGCATCTGTGGAAAAGCATACAGGCGCATCTTGCACAAGACACCGCGGGCGGTGGTACTGCTGGTGTAGAGAAGGGGGCAAAGGTCTCGCCGAACGACGTCGAGCTGGCCGTGGAGATTCTGTACTTGTTTTCGAATTGGTCGGATGACTTGCCCACGGCTCACAGCATGGGTCTGAGGTCGACGCAGAGGGTGTGCTCGGCGATGCAGCTGTTCAACAAGTACTCAAGGCAGCAGCAGCCGGCCAAGAAGAATAAACAGGCTGCGGGTGGTGGCAAATCTGCGGTGCCCCCAGCTTCTTCGTCGAAGCGCAGCACGGGGCAGGGAGAGGTCGGGAAGCTGCAGCGGGCGAGGCTGGGTCACAAGTCGCTCCTACTGCTAGAGATCACATGGAGGCTTCTGGTAGGCGACGAGGCCGATGCCTTGCGCAGGATTAATGGGCAGCCGCCGCGTGGCCGGGGCACCAGCAGTCGCAGGCAGAGCACTGCATGCGATGCGGACGAGGAGGACGAGGAGGACGAGGAGGACGAGGAAGAGCAAGAGGCTCGGTCAGTCCGGTCGCTGCAAAAGACTGGGCTGGCGAGAGATGCGCTGCGTCAGATCAGAGAATCCACAGAAAAGTACGCGCTTTTGGCTGAGGAAACGAGGGGGGTGGCTGAAAGCCTGCTGCCATTTGTGCATCCGTTTGATGGGCACATCACCAGGACTGTGCAGCTGGGCAGGTTTGGGCCGATAAGGACAAAGCCCAAGATCCCCCAGGCCGCGGCATATGCGCTGCCGCAGGCACCGGCCACTGCGGCCTTGGATGATGCCCAGAGCGCGCCTATGGTTGAGGCCAACGCGCAGATGGCTCAGGCGCTGGGCCATGGGATGGGCTCGCCATCGACGCAGATGCTGCTGGCAGACATGCTTGCGCGCATGGATGAAACCCAGCTGAGGCAGCAGCAGCTATTACGGCAGCAGCAACAGACAGCGAATGGTGGTGGGTTTGTGCGCGAACTGGATGAGATGGCTGCTGACATGCCGCCCGACTTCTTCATCGACCGCAAGCCGTGGTTTGCGCCGCCCCCGCGTGCTGCAAGAGACGCCATTGCTGCTTATGTCGAAAGCGCACGGCTGAACAGGTCCGAAAGAGAGTATGCGGAGTGGTGGCGAAGGCTAGTGCATGCTAGGGGGATGCCGCTCAGCCTGACGCTGAATGCGGCAGGGAAAAAGGGCATGAACAGCGACATCTCTATCAACTATGACGACGCCGAGTCCAATGCGGGCAGCTTCAATAGGCACAAGCGCGACTTGCCGCAGCCAGACGCCAGAGCACCTAACCAAGAAGACTCGCAGCAGCAGCAGCAGCAGCAGCAGCAGAGACAGCAGTCAGCAAGGCGTCAGGGAACATACGAGTTTTGCGGGCTAATTGAGGTCGAGGATCTCCCAGCACTTGAGGCCCATTTGGACGGGAAAAGCAGCGAAATAAAGTGGCCGGCCAGCACCAACCGGCCAGAGGGGCTAGAGGCATACGACACGCTGTACCGCGGGCTGTTCCCGCTGCTTCCTGGCCTGTGCAAGGCTGTGGTACTGACAATCGTCAACTGGGCCCCGGCTGACAAGGAGCTGCCGGTGCGCCAGTTCCTGATCAATGTCGGTCCGCCGCAGGTGTCTGAGCGGACGTGTTTTGGCATTGTCAAATACCCAAGGCCAGTTGCCACGACAGGCGGCGCCTCTAGCGAGAGGGCTGGCTGCACAGATAAGAGCGCATCAGAGTCCAACAGCAGCGATAGTGGGAATAGCGGCACCGCCGCAGCAGCTGACAGGAGCAGCCTGCGGAATAGGGGTAACGGCCGTGTGATGCCGGCTAGCCCGCTGGGGGGCGCGAACGTCAAGCGGCTGGAGCGCAAGCACAGCAGCTTCACGAGCCCACCGACGACAGGCAGCAGCTTTGCCGGCAGCGGTGCTGGTAGCAGCAGTCTCAGCAGCAGTCGATCAGCAACAGCGCTGGCATACGAGACCACGCTCAGGCCACTTGGGTCGCAGGCGAGTATGAACGACAAGTCTAGCCTTGTATCCACGGAGCTTGCAGCTCGGCTGATGACGCAGTATGCGCAGTGGCAGGCCATTGGAGGGCTGATGATCCGGATGGTGCTGACCTTGCAGGCAGCCCATGTGCTGCAGGCGGACTATGTGTCGCAACTGCTGATGAACGAGAATCTGATACCGGCGGTGTTCTGGTGGCTTGGCACGGCGAATCTTGACATTTGCACGGTGTTCTGGTGGCTTGGCACGGCGAATCTTGACATTTGCACGGCGCTGCCGGATGCCATGCGCATGCACACGTTCACCAACGAGTATAAGCGAATCCAGCGTGAGGATGCTGATGCCCAAGCGAAGCTTGGACGGACGTCTGCCGACCGGACGGCTGTGGGTCGTGATCCTAGTGATGCAGAGGGCCCGGAGCTGCAAGAAGGCGAGGCAGATGCTGCCAGCACTAATTTGAACGCAGATGCAAGCATGGAGGGAGATGAACAGGATGTGGGTCCAGCAACAGCGACGCACTCTGTGGAACCAGGCAACCAGTCTGGCAGCGACATGGCTGGTGGCAGCGAGCCCGGGGAATGGGAGCCAGCGCTCCAGGGGCTCTACGACTGCATGCGGTGGCTGCGGCGAGTGACATCGCACAACGGACTGCGCAAGGGTCTGCTGTACAAAAACAAGGCGCTTCACTTCTACGGCCGCTTGCTCAAGGTGCCCTGTCTGGCGATCCGACAGATTGCAGCTGAGCTGTACCGCGATATTATGCCTGTCATATCGAAGAAGCAGAAGCAGATGAATCTGGCCAGCATTGCAGCCGTGTTTCTATATGCGCCGGCATCCCTCAACGATGCGTTCTGGCTGTCGGATTACTCGCTGGACCCCCAAATCGAGATGCACAGACATGTGGAGCTGCTCAGGCTGCTTCATTTCTACCACCACGAGGCATTCTCGCTTAGACTGCCGCAGGACCCGGCACTGTTCCCGTCGCTGGTCACACAGGCGCAGGAAATTCCGGCGCAGCAGGGCCAGCAGCCTCAGCAGCAGCAGCAGCAGCAACAGCAACAACTGAGAAATGTGACGACCCCAAGCAACAGGCACAACAGCAAGGGCAAGGACGGTGCGTCGAGCAAAGACGGCACCAACTGGCTGACATGGGAGTCTGATCTGGAAGATACCTTGGATGACATTTACGCGACAAGTGTAGATGTCTCCTAGATCACTATGCATGTGCAGTTGTTACTTGTATAAACGAGGTATATGATATTCGGGACAGATAAATGGCAAAGTGCGGTGTACATATTAACAAAGCGCGCTCAGGAGGGGTGTGCTGGTGCCAGCTGTTGCTTGTCAAGCCTGGTGAGACGCAGCACCTCAGCAAATCGCCGGCCCTTCAGCTCATCCCTAACATCGCCAAACCTTACAGCGTCTGGCCTTCTCCTTTCCGCAGCATCGGCAATCGCCTTTTGCTCGCGTTTTGTCAGCGGCTGGATGTCCTCCTCCTCAATCCCACCCAAGTCCTTCATCAGCAGCAAGTACTGAATACGGATAGCTGTGTGTGTCCTCCTGTACTTCTGCATGAACGCGGCCAGATCAGCCTTCGACGGCACGCGGCACAATGGACACGCGTCCATCAGCTCCACCAGGTCGCTCTCCGTCCACTTCCTACGCGACTTTTTCTCCCTCGGCTGGACCAATGCCTGTTCGGGCGGACTCACCAGCCGCACCAACCATTTCATGGTTTCCTCATCCCACGCATACTCCTCCCTTTCTCCGCTGGCCAGCTGCAGGAGCTGGTTAGCCGCAATACCTGCGTCCACGCCAGTCACCTTTTCTTTGGCATCGGTCCTGTGCCGAGCCCAGTTGTTGCGTATATAGTAGTAAGTGAATCTGCACTGCCGTGAGTCACGGCCCAGACGTTGGCCGACGAGAGCCCAGTCTGGCTCCCGCCTGCGGTGGACTTCGATGGCCCGTGCATATAGAAATAGAGCACGGCGCTCGGCTAGCGACCACAAATTGTAGTTTTCCGGCGAGGGTGGCTCTTGCGAGCTGCCATCAGGCCTGGATCTTGGCTCCGCTGTTGGTGCCCATATACCGTGCGGGTTGATGTTTGGCTTCAGAAACGACACTGTCTGCTGCTGCTGCTGCTGCGGTGGCTCCTTTGTTGAATAGCACCGATGTGTTGCGAAGTAAGCCGTGATCTGGGGATTTGCACGCCCAGCGAGCAACCTAGTTGGAAACCGCAGCATGTTGCAGAGCGTGAATAGAGCGGTAGGCAGCAGCGACACAAGGAAGGAAGAGGTGGCGATGAAGGCACGTATCCCGCGCCAGAGAGAGAAAACACACACCAAGAATTATAGGCTCTAGCTACCATTGAGGTGCTATGGCACTTGGGCAAACGGCCATGTGACCGCACCAGCAAGCGATCCGCCATGCGCCATCCACACATGCAAGTGGTATTTGACGTGATGCAACAGTGATATATAACTACAGATAATGCTTATATCCCGCTAAGGCAAAGATGAAACACAGCAAAGGCGGGAATGACGAAGCGCATTTTCTGGCGGGTTGGCTACCTGAGGTGGCTGGGGCAGTAGATCTTGCAGTCTGCCCAGTCCAGGGCCTCCAGGTTGTCAATAGCTGCGCACATCGGATGGAAGGCCCTGAAGCACTTTGGGTGGGCGCACTGCACGACAGCACCGAAACACGGCTTACTGCAGTCTTTGTCGTCGCAGAACATGCACCGCATCGACCATCTTCCCTTTGGAATGGCCGAGATTCCACACACCTTGGCTGAGTTCGACATCAGCACGCCACTCGAATATACAAGCGCACAGGTTTTGTCTTGTGCCGCTGCCTCCTTGGCTGCCTTGGCTGCCTTGGCTGCTGCTGTTCGTGACCGCGTCCCGATAGACGGCTTCTGAGCACCAGCATCGCCATCGCTGTTGTCCCTAGCATTGCGGTTTGTTGCCTCAGCAGAGCCGGCTGCTGTTGTCGCGGATGGGGGTGCTGCTGGGAAGTCAAAGAATGTCTCGCTGATGAAGTTTGCACACAGGAAATGCGCAAACTCCTTTGGGTCCTTGCCACTCTCGGCTGGATGCCCGCTTCTCCTGCTGTTCCTCAGCTGCCGCTTTCCACTGCTGCCGCCAGCGCTGCCCATGCTGGGAGAGCCCCCCGATGCCTGCTGGTCTTCTCGCACGGGCAGCAAGAGGCCATTCTGGAAGGCGCACAGGGCGCAAGAGAGCTGGTCCGTGTCCATCACGCAGTTGGCGCACTTGTAGTTTCCGTCATCGAACGTCAGCGCCGAGCACGACGAGTGCACGGTAAGCCCGCACTGCCTGCACTCAACAAACGGCTGCTCGCCGTGGGTGACAATCTCGCCATTTCTGACCGCCATTCCATCGATCGGCAGGAGACACGCGCCGCACACGCCAACCGGCGTATTCAACGACCCCAGCCGACGAGTAGGATCCACAGCCTCCTCATCCGCTGCCTCTACTGCTCCCACAGCCTTGTCTTTTTGTTGCTGCTGCTGCGGCCGCTTTGGGCTGGGCTCGGGGCTTAGCGGGTCCAGCGACTTGCGTTTCGACCCAGATGCCGCGGGGTCTGATCTGTGCAGGCGGCCAGGTCTTCTAGCCGCAATGGGCCTATCAGCGGCAGTGTCCAGTGTGGCAGCAGCATCGGGGCTTGCCGGAGCACTGGTCTTCGCGCTGATTACCTTTGCAGCAGCCGCGTGTCTCCGGGGCGAAACGCGGCGCTTTGACGCCATAAGCCTATCCTTTAGGCACGCATCATCGTCGCTTTCCTGCAGACTTTCTTCTTTGGCACTCACAGCATCAACCGCTGCCGGCTCGTCGTCCTTCTTTGCAGCCTTTCCGCAGTCGCTAAACCACTCCATCAGATCAATGGTGACCGAGTCCTTGACACACTCGCAGTGCTTCGAGTTCTTCGCGATCCCGAGCCACCGATCCAGGGCAAAGTTGACGCTCTCGGCGCAATTAAAGCCGTGGTTGAACCCCGCGTGGTACCCGAGGGGGAATGTCAGCATGATCTCTCCGGCTCTTTGCACAACACGGTTAAACGGAATGCCCTGCAGCGCCAGAAATCTCGGCGACAGCAGGAACGCCTTGTGGCGAAGGAACTGCGAGCACGCCTTGTAGTCCGTGGCAAACACATTCTGCATGGACATCTCGAACCGACTGTGGGCCTCAATGGGGATGGAGTACCACGCCTTGGGCGCTCCAAAATGGATGTAGTTGATCGAGTACAAATCCATGTCCTCCACATGCCACGCAAACGTCGCCTTCCACATCCCCAGATACAGATAGGGGTCGTTGACGCCTGGCATCCGCTGGCCTATTCTGCGCAGCAGTCCTGGCAGGTTTCTGATGTTCCACGTCGGAAATTCCGTGTTGTCGGGAAAGAGCGTGCCCAGCACGTCGGCGCCGTACATCGGCGGCTGAAACAGGATGTTTTTCCAGTACATGCGCTCAAGCTCCTCGTTGGCCGCATACTCCTTGGCGGAGACAAACAGCGCGCGTCCATCGTCGCTGGTAAATGTCCTGGGCGGTCTGACCCCGTTCTGATCTGCCGCTGGGTCGCCCTCGCTGTCCGGGTACGGCCTGTAAGCCGTGGTAGCCGGCTGGAACTTGGCCCTACTGGACTCGGATCGAATCCCCTGCTGCAGGGTGTCCGCAGCCGTGCTAGTCAGCCTTACCTCGCCTGTCTTGTAGTCAACCGCAATCCCCACTGTATCCGAGCCATACACTGGCGGCTTCCTATCCGATTCCGGCTCTGTGCTCCCGCTTCTTTTCTTAGTGCCCTCCTCTGCTTGCGCCGCTACACCATTGCTCTTGCCATCCGGCGTTTTGTTCTCCTCGCCATTGTCCTGGTCAATCTTGCACTCGGGCATGCGATGGCTAGCGTCCTGCGACGTCTGAAAGAACTGCGCCAGCCGGAGCTTCCGGTGGAACTCCACGTTGTACTGATGAAATATGCCGCCCGACCCATTAAAGTGCTGGACAATCGGCTTCATGGTCGGAAACTCGTCCTCGCCAAACACACGCCACTCCCCTGTTTTCTCCTCCTCCGCGCCCCTCTGCCTGTTCCTGCGCTCAAGCTCCTCACGCCATACTCTGGGCGGAATAATCTTGCACACGCCGGCCAGCAGCGACAGTGGTTCGATGGCCGTCACCAGGGCCTCAAAGTCCCTGAACTGTTCGATCGTCGGACAAAACACAGGGACTGACGAGTTTGGGTAGAAGTAGTAGTCGATGGGATTGCCATGCAGGTGCGGGTAGAATATGCTGGCGTCAACTTTGCTGCCGTGCTGGTGGTGGTGGTGGCTGGTGGCATGTTGCGCGGTGGCCGAGCCGCGCTGTGCGGTGTCTACTGGTGGTAGGGTAGCTGTTGCGCCCCTGTCTCCCCTGCCAACACGCATCATGTGTGTATGTGGTGTGCGGTGAGAAAATATGCGTGCGTGTGCAGTCTGTGCGTGCGTTTGTGCTTGTGCGTGTGTGAGGAGAGGGGAAAGAAATACTATAATAAAAAGCAAATTTTTTATTGCTGCCCAAATTTTGCTGTCCAACCAGATCCGAAGAAGTCGTGCTAGCCCGTGCAAATAGCAAATATGTGCTGTAGCAGCGACAGGTGAAACAGCGAGCTGGAATCCAAGCTGGAGCTACCTGCAGAATGCGTTTTGAGGTGAATTTTGGTAGAAAAAGGCAATAAGAAAGCAAAAAAAATAAAGGGTGCAAGCAAAGGCGAAGTGTGAATGATTTTCCTGGCTGCGTTTGTGCGTCTTTTCCTCTGCAGCAGCCAGCAGAGCCATGTGCACACCAGCCAATCGCAGCCGGCCTTGCCGCCAAACAAACAAGAGCCAGAATTAAAACCGCTGCTCGCTCCAGCCCACGTGAGCTCCGCGCTAAGACTGCCAAGCAGTGGGGGTTGAGAAAAGGTATATAAAAAGATTTGGTGCTAGCGCAGAAAGGCGAATGTCTAAAGAACCGCTGGTGTGTCCAGCAGGGCTACTTGATCCACTCGAGCACAAAGCTGTCAGGCGCCTCCCTTGTCTTGCGGTCCAGGACCCACGCGACCTTCTGGCTGACGCCGATCTTTCCGCCAGCCTCGCGCTCAAAGAACTGCAGCACCTCCTTCCTGGTCAGCCCAAAGGTGCCGGCCTGCGGGTTCTCGCCGCGCACCAGGGCGCCGATCTCCGCCTCCGTGGGGAGACCAAACCTGTGCGGGTAGTCCTTGAATGCAGCGTCCTTGTTGATAAAGTCAACGGCGTACTTTGTGTCCCGTTCAAAGTACTCGGCATGCAGCTCGCGCATGTTGACCTCGTCCAGCTTGGCAGGCTGCCACTTGGGGTCGTTGCTCTTCCTCACAAGCAGCGCGCTGATGCCCTCGTGCATGTCATGGGAGTTCAGGCGGCTGCTGGCCAGGCGGAGCTCCAGGTTGAACGCCATCTGGATATCCAGGCGACGCCCGTTGCGCAGCTGCTCCAGGGCGAGCTTGAGCGACGACGGCGACATCTGCTCGAGCGTCGCCAGCGTGGTCTGCGCCCACTCCTTGTGCTCCTGCTCCTGCTTCAGCGCCTCGACGATCAGCTCGACGTTGTTGAACCTAAAGCACCTGTCAATGGCGTCGCGAACGCCCGCAAGCGAGTACGCAATGCCCTTCGCCGCGTCCTCCGGCTGGTCGACAAACTCCTCAATGGCCTGGTTAACCACCTCGTAATCCGATGTCGCCAGCTCCTGCAGCCTCTGCTCCAGGAGGGGCAGTCTCTCCGAGGGCACGTAGTGGGTGGCAATCCCCGCGTAGACCAAGTCCCTTCCCTTCAGCCTGTGTCCCGTGAGCCCCAGGAACGTTCCCGTCTCGCCATCCAGCCTCGGCAAGAAGAAGGTTGCGCCCACGTCGGGGAAGAACCCGATCTTGGTTTCAGGCATCGCAAACACCGTCGACTCTGTGGCGACCCTAAACGGCGCATGCACCGACAAGCCCACGCCACCGCCCATGGTGTATCCGTTGATCAGGGCCACAATGGGCTTCTCATACGACGCGATAAGGTGGTTGACCTGGTACTCGTCCTGGAAGAACCTCATGGCCTGGTCAACGCCGCCCTGCTTGGCCGTCTGCGACACGCGCACGACGTCGCCGCCAGCGCAGAAGGCCCTCTCGCTGTTGGACCGCAGAACCACCACGTCGCAGAGATCCGACTTGCGCCATTCCAGCAGGTGCCGCTTGATTGTTTGCACCATAGGGTGGGTCAGCGAGTTCAGAGCCTTTGGCCGGTTCAAGACAATCGAGCGTCCAGTCAGGTTGCTCAGCGCAAGAACCTCCTTGTCGCCCTCAGAGGTTGCCTGGGTCGCGAGCTAAAAAAACAAATGGGTCACCGCGCGAGCCCGCGCATTTTGGGTGGTTTAGAAACAGCGCACCTGACAAATTTGCCTGCTTTACTTCAGAGAGTCGCAATTCAGCTCCTTTTCGCAATGGAGCGCACATCACTGTGGACTTACTGTGCGGCGCAGGCCGTCCAGGCGCGCAAACGCAGATTCCGTCGTCTTGTTTGTAGCTGAGCCCATGCCGAATCTTGCGTGCTGCTGCCCTTGAGACAGCGCAAGCGACCGAGTAGCTAATAAGCGAGCAGACGCAGAAGTGGAGGAGTTGACTTGGGACGCAAACATACTTTGCAATAATAGAGGAAATAGCAACAAGCCACACGTAGGCAAAGCAGCAAAGAGAAGCGAGTGAGCGGGTGGGGAAGGCAGCGCACAAAGGCAGATAAGAGCCTCGGCGTGTGAGAAAAAAGAAAAAGCCGCCTCGCACACAGGGACAGGCTGCCCCCGGTGATCCGCGGATCAGGGGGGACTGCCAGTGTGCTATGGACACAAGTGCATGGATCGCATGCCTGCGCAGTGTAGCGTGGGAGAAGTGCTGCAGTTTACATACGGATGGTGCAGTGCTGAGGCATGCAGACAAAACGCAGCTTGACTGATAAGCGATAAGACCATGTTGGTTGCTACTATGTGACAGAAAGTAAGCTGCGGGATTGGAAAATGTCAAACGATCTCGTCCTTGGCCGTCGAGCTCCTATCCACCAGAGCCACCCCGCTGGTCTGCTGCTGCAGACAGTGGCTTTCTTCGACATGCGCGACATGCGCCGCCTCGTTGCCAAAGTTCGCCAGCGACCAATTGTTTGTGTCGGCAATCTGGCAAACCACATAATACAGGAATGCCAGCGAGATCACGAGCAGTCCAATCCCCACATACAGCGGGGTGTTTGACGGGATGCTGAACAGCGAGTGCTTGCTGCTCTGCAGCGACACCAGCAGGCCCACTGCCTGGACCGCAAAGAAGGTGCCGGAAAACCTCGCCGTAGCTCCGATGTCGTTCGACAGCGAGCCAATGATCCAGCCGGTAAACAGGAACACGCACGAAATGGCCATTCCGACAAACAGGCAGCACGAGTAGAACAGACCCGTATACCTGTTCAGCAGATACGCGTTGATTGGCGCGCCCTGCTGGGGATCATACCGCATCAGCTGGTTCATATCGACGTGTCTGGTGCTCAGCACTACCAAATGAACCACGGCAACAACCGTCAGCAGCGAGGCAATGGCAAACCCGTACTGCCCACGCCTCCGTCTCAGGGGCGACCCGACGTCGAGCACAAACCCAAGCACCAGCACCAGCAGCGACCCCAGATTGTACACGATGACCGAGAGCTTGTTTGGGAACTGCACATCCAGGGTGCTGAACACGAAGGGGTACGAGAACATGTACGGCACCAGCAGCAGTATCCATTTGCTCCTAAACATGCTCACAGTCATCCTTGCTTCGAATGCCACCGACGACTGCCGCGCCAGCAGATAAACGCCGTTGTCCCGCACCACCTTGCCTATGGGCGCAATCAATGGGATAAGCAGAATGGCCACGCACGTAAAGGTCAGCTGCACGCAGGCGGCGTTATAGTTCCTCTGTCTGTGGTTCGTGTCCTTCCCCAGCTTCAGCACCTGGCCCAGCGTAAGACAGAGGTCCACAAGAAACAGGAGCAGAGCAAGAACCCTTGCCTTCCGCTGCTCCCTCGGGTATGTCAGCGTCATTGTGAGCACGCAGACGGTCGCCGCGGTACGACCCATGTCGTAAAGAATCTGGCCGGCAAGATAGTAGTTGTAGTCGCCGTACTTGTGCGCCACCAGGATGGACGACGAGTAGATGATTGTCGTGATGTTGCCAAAAAGCAGCAGAATGCGGGGGCCCAGTATGTTGGTCCCAAGAATCCCGAGCAACGCCGACATGCACACAGCTATCTGCTCCTTCCATGTGCCCGAGTACTCTTTGACGTTTTTGTATGAAAGTAAGGAGGTCGAGCAAGGGTTGAGCAGCTCGGGGATGCACGTTAGCAGCACGGTGTACACATATAATATCGTGAGCTGGCCCTGAGGGCTGTGGTACCTCATCGTGGGCGCAAGGCAAATATATATTTTGGTAGATCCTGTATGGAAATAGGGAGGTAGATACGAGATAGAGATGTGTAATTAGGGCTATTGCATCGCCTAGCGTACGCCAAGAATAAATATAAAATGCAAAGTGTAGAATATAATAGCAGAAAGGAAGCAGCGAGAGCTTGGCGGCAAAAAAAGCAGGGGGCAGCGGCGGAGCTAAAAGCTGGATTTAGGCCGCGGAGCCCACGGCGGGAGACTCCAGCACTCCTACCTCCCCCGTATCACATTTGGCTCCTTGCTTCTCTCTGTCCTCTCTCTGCTTCCGGAACAATAGCAACGACAGACGCATCACACAGCCACAATCTGCACTCAAACAATCGAGAGGGCCAGAAACACATGGGATTGCAATATCACGCCTCCCTCGCCATTCTGCGAAGGCGCTACAAGCGACTACAACTCCGCTATTGCACAGCGCATTGCTTGGAATGGGCGGTCAAGATTTTTCAGACATCAAGGACTGCAAAAATAGCAGGCAATAAAACGCGCCTACGCAGGGAAGGCGCAGCGCCAATGTCTAGATGCTCATATCAACAAGCCTCTCGAGCTCCGTCACTCGCAAGCTCAGCTCCTCGTTCCGCTGATTTGCCAGCTTGAGCTGATGCTTCAGCAGGCTGACCTCCCTCCTCAAATGCGCAGACTCCAGAGACGGGACATCAATGAGGTCAAAGTTCAGAATTTCCTTCGCTGATGGCCGTCTTTCGGGGTCTGCCGCCATAAGCCACAGAATGAACGCTGCCTCCTTGGGCCACATGTGGACAAACGAGGGCGGGAACACGCCGCGTCTCAGGTCCTTGATCACCACAATCCGCTCCATGGCCGTCGCAAACGGGTAGTAGAGCTCAAAGAATATGATGCCCAGCGAGTAGATGTCTGCCTTCTCATTGTAATCCGAGGCGCGGTCCTCGAGCTGCTCGGGCGCTGCATACGTGATTGTGCCCACATTGGACGTGCGGCTTGGGTCGCACCCACTGACGCAAACGCTGCCACGCCGTGTCTGCCGCCCATCACCAGGCGACCCCTGCCTCGACCCCACAGCGCCGCCATTGTCCTTGCCGCTGACAAATGCATACTCGTCACCAGTCGTGCGGATCCCCAGTGTGGACTTTGTAGCCAGGCCGAAATCTCCAATTCGGGGAATAAACGTCACAAGCGGTGGGCTGTACGCATGCGACCCGTACATCGGCTGAGGCATACGCATCGGCGGCTGATCGCTCTTGTGCATCCTTGCTGCTGCTGTCCTTGGAGTGCGCGGCACGCTGCCCGTGCGCCCCGCCTGCGCACAGCCACCCGGCACGCCTTCACGAGCTGTGGGCACTGGAGACGAACACAATGGGGTTGACGAGCCGGTGGCAGCGGCACCAGCAGAGTTGGCGCTCTGGCCAGCCAAAATCGAGCAGAACACCTCGTCCCAGTCAACCCTCCTGCTGCCTGCGCCGCCACCGCCACTGCCGCCGCTGCTGGCTGAAGCTCCGGCACCAGCTAAGCCGTTCGGCTCGCTCCTTTCCCTCAGGTTGCCGCCATCTATAGCGTCCCAGGCATCCGAGTGCACATCGCCCATGCCGCCATTGAC
Organism: Martensiomyces pterosporus; assembly: GCA_025201845.1. Classification (NCBI taxonomy): domain Eukaryota; kingdom Fungi; phylum Kickxellomycota; class Kickxellomycetes; order Kickxellales; family Kickxellaceae; genus Martensiomyces; species Martensiomyces pterosporus. The sequence goes on from MU603958.1 coordinate 93,696, forward strand.
AAGCGCAAGGGCAGGCAGGGACACTGCACGACTAGCCGCCGGATCCACCCCAGGGCGACCAAGGCCACTGCCGCCTCTGCTGAGCGGGTTGCCGCAGCTGTCCGAGTGCACAATGTCCAAAAACACATTGGCCCCCTTGAGGTCCCGGTGGATCACGCCGCGGTCATGGAAGTACTTGACGCCCTCGACGATCGACCGGAACAGCCTGATGTTCAGAATCGGATCAATCAGCGTGTCGTGGTCAGGAATGCCGATCCACGTGCTGGACATGGTCAGGCGCGGCGGCTTCTCTGCCGATGGTGGTCCAGGACCACGCCCATCGCTGCTGCTACATGTGCTCGCTGTCTGCGCATGTCGCTCAGCGATGCGCCTGTTGCGCTGCGACAAGTACTCCTGCAGAGTGGTCTGGCACAGCTGCATCTGCACAAACAGCGTGGTCTCCGCAACCAAAGACTGGCCAAAGTCAAGCCCCGGCATGCTGTGGCCCGGCAGCGACCGCGGCTGCCCCGAAAGCGAGTCCAGCACTGCCAACGACCCCCGCCGCGCATTACCCTCGTCTGCGGCTGCCACATACGAGAACTGGTTGCGCAGACTGTGTCGCGATCCTCTTCTGCGGTGCTTTTGGTGGCTGCGCTGCGCTGATCTGACAATAGGGATGGGCCCAACCTGCGGCACTGACCTATCGGTGCCAACCGACACGTCTCCGCTAAACTCCTTAGTGCTGGAGTCGCCGTCCTTTGCAAGCGTCGGGCAAGATTGTATTCCTGCAATGGCGCCCAGGTCACGGCGCCTGGGCAACTGCAGATCAGCATACGAATTGTCACTGCCGCTGCTGCTCTCGTTGTTGCTGGTACTGCTGATATCGCGCCTGCCTGGGCCAAGGCCACTGAGCCATTTGGGGGTTGGCCGCCTAGGAGCAACAGGCTCCTCTTCTTCGTCAATGATGGGGAAGATCAGATGGTCCTCCGCCTGGCCACCCTCCCCATCCGCCACGAACACGATGCCGTCGTCATCGTTGTCAGCAAACACAACGCCGTCGTCGCTGTCGTCGCGGCCATCGCTGTTGCCAGCCGATTCAAACACAATCTCATCTGCCTCGTCTTGCCACCCACCGGCGCCGTTGGCATGGCCGACGCTGACTTCCAGCATCACAGCCTCCTCTCCTCTATCGAACGACTCTTCGGGGAACGCCGATCCATCGCTCGCAGCCATAGCAGGGTTGCTGTTGCCAATCAATGCGTCGTTTAAGGCACCGAAGGGGCTCCTGAGCTGCCCGATTCTAGAAACACTGGTGGACGAAAGCGAAGATGATGGAGAGGAGGACGAGCTTGATTGAAGCGAGCGCTGGTTTTCCGACGACTCCAGCTCTGCGTTCTGCACAGCAATTTCCATACCTCCTGCCTGCCCCGCACCACGATAACCGTGGCGCTGCTGCTGCTGCTGCTGCTGCTGACCAAGCACCTGAATCCCATACAGAGCAAACAAGGGCGAGGTTGAGTGTGCAAGCCGGTGGTCCAGCAAATTAGAATCATGCTTTTGATACGACGACGGCTTTCTCCGCAGCTTGGTGACCTCGATCCAGCTGCTATAATAGCGGACGATGTTCGGGTGGTCCAGATTGGCCAGGGTCTTGATCTCCCTTAGTGTCTTGTCTGCTGTTATTTCGCCCTTGATCTTGATCTGCTTCACCGCGTACCGGCGGCCGTCCAGCTTATTTCGCACCTCAAACACCTTGCCAAAGCCGCCTCTCCCCAGACACCGGAGCTGGATAAAGTCGTCGTGGTACCGCGATCTCTGCATGTCCATGACCATGGACTCGAAGGTGGTGGCCGAGGACGCCGACACCCTGCTGGACCGACGGAGCCGCATAGCCTCGTAGAACGTGCTGGTAGCGGTGCTTGTGCTCCGCGCCCTGCTCTGGGGCCTGTGGAGTCGGCCGCTATCACGCATTGACGATTCATCAGAGCCAGCACGCGGACCGCCTCCGCTTGCGCTAAACCGCGGTGTGCTAGTGTTGGCAGTGGCAGTGCTGGGTGTCCTGGCATTAGACAAAACCGTGCTGATATGCTTGGACTCGCAGCTGCCGCTATCGCAGTCGCTTTCGCTGGTGCGATCGCTGCTGCTGCTGCCGCTAGTAGAGTGTGCATCGCTGCCGTCGCCATTAGTGCCACGACTCCCGTCCCAGCTCCACTCGCCAGTCTCCGAGTAATCAAAGCCCATCGAATCGTCGTTCTCTGCAATTCCTGTCGTAAGCGACATGATCCCCGATTCGATATCGTGCTGCTCGTACGACCCCAGCGACTCCTGGGCCCTGACAACCAGCTGCCTAAATGCCTCCGAATACGTGGCGCGAATCCCCGCCACCTCATCCACATACTCCTTTCCAATGATGCCCATCGAAAACAGTGTGCGGCAAATAGCAAAGAACAGGCGGCGGTTGCGCAGCGGGTCGTCGTCATACGCACGGCAGTAGTTTTCCAGCAACGAGACAAAGAGCAAGCGGCTCTGGTGCTCGCGGCCCATGACCCCCGGCACTCCTGGCGGCAGATTCATGGCGTTTGCCGCCATCATTGTGCCCCAGTCCACCACCGCCTGTCTGCTCTGCGCCGACGACTGCGCTTGCAGGACAAGCTGGCGCGACTCGCCCAGGTCATCCAAACGCGCAAAGCCCGAAGGCAGTTGGCTTGCTGTGCTGGCGTGGTTCGATCTGCGTGGCAATCCCCTTATTGAGTGAACCTGGGCACTGTGCTTCCTGGCAGGCGAGTGCGATGGTGACGCAGTGGCCCAGAACCGGCGTTCGCCGTTACTGTCGCTCCCATCCTCGTCCTCGTCCTCGTCCTCGCCTTCATTGTAGCGCCCATCGTTCGCGCTACTGCCGTGTTCCCCGTCATCAGTAAACTCGCCATGGCGGCCAGTGCCTCTGTTGGATTTATGCTCGGACGAGCCTGCAAGCACCATAGACGGGTGCGTTTTCGCGGGGCCTCCGCGCTTACTAGCGTGCTCATGTCGTGGTGAATGGTGGCGGTTGCTCCGGTCGGCCATAGGGCAGCCCAGCTAAACAAAAGTATAAGCGAGCGTAGAGCAGACAGGGGCGGTGGTTTAGGATGTAGCGTGGATCTGTACGTAAAAGCAGGATGCAGATACGAGGCGCAGTGGGGGACGAAGCAGAAAAGAAAAGGGGCATTTCAGAAGCGCCTATTTATACTCTGGTGCGTGGTGCCCAATCGCAGGTGGCTGCGTAGCAGGCAAGGACCATGGAACGGTCAAGAATACTGTGGCGGCGTGTTTACCTTGGTGCTCTAATACACAGACGTGCTGTCCTTCTCGTGAGCGTCAGTAGTGTGTCACTGTCCAGCGGGGTCCAACTGCTCTGCGTTCTGACTCACGACCGTCAGTTTTCCGCTTTTTTTGGTGCAGGGTGCGTGTGGTGGCCGTAGCAGCAAAAGGGTGGTTGATCACGTCTTGATGGATGTGTGCAGAATAATACAGAATATGGACAAGTGCTGGAAGCAAGCGTGAATGGCGTTAAATTGCAGTTTTGGAATGGAACAGCAAGGAAGAGAAAAGAAGTGGAAGCGCGGTTGAGCAATAAAAAGCTATGCTGTAGCAAATTCTCCACGTCAGCCTATTCGATGTCTTCTGGCGAGCCTAATCCCTTGATTGGCCGAGAGAGCGGTGTTCGGCGGTGCGCGGGCAAGGCTTGCAGAGAATGGATCCTGGTGATGGCTCGTAAACGTCGTCACTCGTATGCCACACGCCTTTGGCAGCAGGCGCTAGGAAGGAGGAAACGCTGGCGGATCCTCCTATTGATGAGCGCTGGCCCGGATGCCTGTGGCGGCGGTGATGAAGCCCATGTAGTAGTTTACGTGCGTGTAAATAGAAAACCCATCGTTCAGCGCACAGGTGGGGTCCCCCTGGAGGCTGGCGCCGTAGCTGGTCATTCCAGCCAGGTACCGCCGTCCGCGGACTGTGATAACCACGCCGGTGCCCGAGTCCCCCTGGCACGTGTCGTCGCCAGGCAGGAGCTTGTTTTCCGTGCAGATCTGCGGTCCGTCGCTTGACACAAACGACGGTACGAACTGCCGGCAATCGGCCTGCGATCCAACAACAATGTCGGCCCGTTTGAGCACATCCGACACGCTGTTCACATGTGGGTTTGTGCCTGTTTGCCCCCATCCCAGCGCAGTCAGCCTGGTCCCCTCGGGAATGCTGCCGCCGTATATCTGAATGCCGTCGATGTTGGACCGTCCCAGGGACACGGGCGCGATGATGATGAGGGCAATGTCGTTCATGATGTCGTTGGGGTCGAACTGGGGGTGGATGTGCACGGCTTGCGCGCGCACCCTGGTCTGCCGCCGACGGCTGTTGCTGCCCATCCCAACGTAGACGTTTTCTGCGTCGATTGGCGTCAGCATGTCAAAGTCGTACACGCAGTGGGCGGCTGTGACGACTACGCGATCGCCAATGATTGTCCCGCCGCACAGCCCCTTGCTGTCGGGGAATATGATCAGCAGTGAGACGATATATGGATACTCGCCCTCTGCCGACGCAGTGCCACCGATGATCCGGTCGTTACTGGTGAATGACGTGTTGGCTTTTGGCAGGGCGAGCGCATGCGCCACAAGGGCAAAGGAGAGGACGCGGGCAAACGGAGATAGCATATTCACTGGGGCGGGCCTTGGGCGGAGAGGTGCTTGGTTGGTCTGCTATTTCTGTGCGTTCGGGAGGTGAGGAGTTGCAGATCTTTTAGGCTCCCTGCTGAATGCGAGCATGGCGAGCACATTTATAGCGAAACCATGCGCCGCCTGGCTGTGCATTCCAAGGTCCTAGAGAATGCCTGCCTGTTTGCAAGGTAGGGACAAAATGCGCTTAGCGGCACTGCAAAACAGCATGCTGCTGCTGCCGGCTGCATGATCTGCGGTGAAACGCTTGCCATTCCGCCCTTGCAGCCTAGAGTCTGGCCCCTGATCAAGTAACCGAGACATAGCAGTGCTGCATCTGGCTGCCACATGACACTACATGAACGATGGATGCACTGCGCGCTATGTGGCCCCCAATCTAGCATCGATTTATTTATTTCAGAGAGGGAGTTTGTACGTGGCATAATCTACGTAGAATGCACTGTCTGGGATGCCCGTAGCATTGCTTATGAAGCTGATGTAGTAGTTGACATGCGTGTACACGCTAAATCCATCGTTCAGCGCGCACGCAGGATCGCCCGACAGACTAGACCCGTAGCTCGTCAGCCCCGCCAGGTAATAGCTCCCGCCCTTGTTGATAACCGCACCCGTCCCCGAGTCCCCCTGGCAAGTGTCGTTGCCGGGCGCCAGGCTGTTCTCTGTGCAAATCTGGGGGCCATTGCTTGACATGTACCCGTCAATATACTCTTGGCAATCCTTCTTCAGCCCGATCTTGATTTTTGCCTTCTTCAGCAGCACTGACGTGGTGTCGACGAACTGGTCGTTGGCTGTCCTGCCCCACCCCAATGCCGTCAGCGTAGCGTTGACAGGCAGCTTGCCCCGGTATATGGGTATCGCGGATATGGTCTTGTTGTTTATAGGCAGCGGGGGAACCATTACAACGGCTATATCGTTCTTGCCCGTCTCGGGGTCGTAGCTGGGGTTGGTTACCACACGCACTGCTTGGCCGTATTTCTGCTTTGAGCGGTCGTTGCTCCCAACGCCGACATGGATGCTGCTCGCCGCCACCTGGTCGCCCGAAGTGGGATCCACGACGCAGTGGGCGGCTGTTACAATTACCTGTTTGTTGATGATGGTGCCGCCGCACAAACCCACGCCATCGTCGAAGATGATCTCCAAGGACGCAATGTAGGGAAATTCGCCCGGGGCTGCGAATTCGCCACCGATAATGCGAAGGTCCGAGGAGATGCCCTTGTACCCCTTTGGGCCAGAAGTGGGGTAGGTCAGAGCCATTGAGAGCAGCGTGGTTGCAACAAGAGCAAAGGCGAGCATTGTGAGTATTTCTAGTACTTGCGAGTGCAGAAAAATACGAATGGTAGATACGAATGGTAGATCTGTTGACGCGATTCATCCGTATAGCTCGTTGCAGAGGCACGAATGGCCAAGCCATTCTGTATTTATTGACATTGACATTGACACTGACATTGACATTGACATTGATATACCGCACAGCTACGCTGGCTTAGCCCACTGAAAAAAGTGAAACCCTTCCATAGCCATGAAGACACTCACGGCGTACATGTACTAATGCAAAACACGCACTGAACACACTGCCCTTTCCAGTTCATGCTGCACGCAAATGCGTTCCCGATGCCAGACGCGTGAGCTGGCTATAGCTCAGAGGTGCAGCAACCACGAGATGCTTGCCCGATTTCTGAATTAGTCAATGGTCGCAAAGCTGATTTTCTTCATAGAGCGCCTCCTGCACTTGTGTGCGCGGAATTCTGCTGGCTGGGCAAGCAGAGGTTTAACAGCGTAACCATTGGCTCTACTATTACAAATCCAGTCTTTCGACTGGTAACGCAGAGCACTTGTTGGCGATGACGACACGACTGTGCTCTACGGTGCGCCCTTTTGGCTGCATTACAAATGGGCAGCCAGCCCACCAAAGAGCTGCAACCTACTGCTGGCCATTTGTAATCGCTACCTCAGCGTTACTAATATCGCGTGGACCATCTGCCGGCTGCCCTATTTGCCGACTACTATAAAAAAAGGGGTCTCTGACCGAGGGCCAAGAACCCACCACCATCTCCAAGAACATCTAGACCAACCTCTCTCCAACAGCTTGCCATCAACCTTTGCACATACTCCAGCTTCAGCCATGGCCAAGCCGAGAATTTTCGTGATTACTTACTCAACCTACGGCCACGTCAATGCCGTTGCCGAATCCGTCAAGCGGGGTCTTGAGAAGGCCGGAAACGTCGATGTCGAGCACTACCAGTTCCCCGAGACGCTTTCTGACGAGGTCCTGGGCAAGATGCATGCGCCCCCCAAGCCCAATCTGCCCCTCATCACCGTCGACAAGCTGACCGAGGCTGACGGCTTCCTCTTTGGGATCCCCACCCGCTATGGCTCGACCCCTGCACAGGTGAAGGCGCTTTTCGATGCTACAGGCGGACTGTGGGCCAAGGGTTCTCTGTACGGCAAGGCTGCAGGGTTCTTCTTCTCCACTGCCAGCCAGCACGGCGGCCAGGAGACCACCGTCATGAGCACCCTGCCGAATCTTGTCCACCACGGCATCATATATGTTCCCTTTGGGTTCAAGAACACCCACCTGTTCGACAACTCCGAGGTTATCGGTGGATCCGCCTGGGGCGCTGGCACCATCGCTGGTGGCGATGGCAGCCGCCAGCCCAGCCAGAAGGAACTCGATATCGCCGAAACCCAGGGCGAAGAGTTCGCCAAGGTCGTGGCCAAGCTTGGGGCATAAAGATGCAGGCATTCGCTGCAGCGACTTTCTTGGAACCCAGGATGCACCCCCGCTGCACGCTGGCTTCTCGCATTCAACATTCGAAAACCTCAAAATAAAGCACGGAAAAATCTACCAAAGGCGAGCTACGCCAAGCGCCTTGGCTATTTCTCTGCAGGTCTTTCTTTATCATTGTATCAGCACTTTCTCTTTTTCTGGCTCCATTTCTCCACACTGATTTATTGAAAGGTCAGAAATAACCAACATATAGCCAAGGAGGGAATCCAGCGATAACTCCAGCTGTTCACAGTCGTTGAATGCGTAGGACGCAGCCCCGAGAGGGGCTCTAGACCTGATTCCACCTTGGCCAAGAACGGATAAAGACTATAAATAATGATACTGATTGAGAGTACCGCCTTGTGGTGGCACTTGGTATGGGTGGTCCCACCTCATCGGGTAATTAGTGAATGGCACTAGCCATATGGCGATGCGAAAGAAGCGCGTCCATGAACCGTAACTTTTGTCAACTATTTCTCAGGCGTGGGCCCAAAGCGCTCGCGCAGCTCCCTGCCCCTGAGCACGACAACCTGGATCAGCAATGCACCGGCTAGCGCCAGAAAGAACATCACGGTAAACGACCACCCCCACCCAATGCTGTCTAGCATTGTGGGGAACAACTGGACAATGATGGCCGTCCACACGCTCCGCCAAAAGTTCTGCACGCCTGTAATCCGCGCCGATCTGGTCGGGAACACGTCAATAAGGTACCCAGCCAGGCACTGGAACGTGAATGCACGGCCAACGCCAACAAAGAACTGGAAAATAAGAACGCTGGCAAGCGACATGTGCTTGTCAATGAGCCAGCCACTCACCAGAAGAGCGCTCAGAGATATAGCACCGCCAAACCAGACGAAATTCAGGCGTGCTTCTGGCGGTGCCTTGGGGCGAGCGCTGGATTCGCCAGACTCTGCTGCTGCACCAGCGCTGCGACGGCCAGCACGGACCATCAGGTCAGTAACGCGGCCGCCACACACTGAGCCAACAATGTTTCCTGTGCCAACCGCTAGGAAGCCAACCCCAGACAAACCCTGCGACAACCCGTAGATGTTCTCAAACGCGAGAGGCAGGCCAGTCAAGGTTGTAAAATAGGCGCCATAGATCATTGCAAAATAGAACAGGGTGAATGCGACAACTGGGTAGCGCACGGTTGCAACGTCGAGCAGGGGGTTGTTGTCCTTGAGCCTGAGTACCGGCGGGATGTTGACCTGCTGGATCTCGTGCTTCTGGGACACCAGGCGGCGGTGTGTTTCGGGGAGGACAAACACCGCCAGGAGGCACATCACTCCACCCCAGATAGTCAGGATCCAGAATACCCAGCGCCACCCCAGTGTCTGGCCAACATATCCCCCAATCACTGGGCCGAGGCACGGACCAAGAAGCGGACCCAGGTAGTAGATTCCAAGTGCAGTTCCGCGCTGCTCGCGTGGGTAAATGTCCGAGATGGTGCCAGCCCCAGCACCCTGCACTGCCGAAGACCCTGCCGACTGGACAACACGGCTGGCAATGAGGGCAGTCAGCGTGTGTGAGCACGCGCACCCGATGCTGCCACAGGTGTAGATCAGCATCGAGAGCGCGTATACTGGCTTTCTGCCAAAATGATCAGCCAGGTTGCTCCAGATTAGCGGGGATATGGCCATGACAATCAGGTATGCAGTGACTGTCCACGTAATTGCAGGCTGCGTGGTGTGGAGGTCGTCCCTGGCCTTCTGGATGCTTGGATAGTACATGTTTGCGGAAAGTGGGCTGACCAGGGCAGTAATGGCGATAATGGTGACTATGGCGACTTTTTGTGCTGACGAAAAGTGCGAATAGGGCAGTTTTTCGTCTTGCTCAAAATGACTGGTATCAGATGTGATAGTTGGCGGTATATCGACATCTGTATTTCTCTCCGTACGTATTGAGCTGGTGTCCTCCGTTTGAGACATGGCTGGCTGGCTAATTAAATGACAGATGTGCTTATAGATGTTGATATATGAAAATGACAGGTTGAGGATTTTAAGATACAGCGGGCACAAACCACGGAAAGGTCGAATACCGGCGCTGTTTTATTTTCTACGATTGCCCTGGTCGCCAACACCAGGTTATTCTCAAAATATTGGCAATGCCAACACTACCTGATGCGTAAACGACTTTGAGTGAGAATTCAAACAGGGACATTTTGATCACGCCAGCGCGAATGAGCCACAACAACCAGTAAGCAATGTCAAGCGCCTTTGTAGAGGCGGCGCCTCACAAGATAACATGATGTGTGTGGCGAGGGCGCAAAAAGATTCACGGTACACTACGCAGCCATTTCAGACAAAAATGCGCAGGCCAATATTTCTTCTTATTGGCTACTAGACAAGTAGCAACGAACGATTAGTACAAAACCCCCCGCCCCAAATGACTTGGGCCATCCACCAGACGACCTGGGAACAGACATAGGTCATGGAGGGATGCAAACACCTCCAGCAGCCGGGGCTGCACCAATCTCACTGCAAGCGGTGAGTATAGAAAAGATTATGGAGATGCTTCGCCAAGCTGGCCACCCAGAAGAGGGGTCAACAGACCAAGGATGGCGAAGGAAACAGACCAAGGGACCGAGTCCAAGAACGCAGCAAAGACAGCGTGCGAGATGGAGAGAATATCCGTTGAACACCAGAAGGCTGCTGAACAGGCAGATCAGGAAAAATCAGAGCATGAAAAGTAGCTTGACAAATTCGAACATACCGAGGAAGGAATCGCGAAAGAAAACGAGTGCCTCGACAACGTGCTGAAGCATAGGAGGAAGAGGTGTAAAACCAAGCATAGAGCATGGCTCCAAGAAGAAAAGAAACTGCACGGCTGTGTCGAGAGACAGACGGTGCTCTTGGAAACGACAAGCGAGGTGTACAGGAACATCCAGAACTAGGGCTGGTACATGGGTATCCTGCAGAGAGAGGGGGAAAGACCAGGCAGCAGCAGGTGGGAGCGAAGACTCAGTCGCATTCCTGGAAGGTGGCCACCGGAAGAAGGAGTGGAGCAATGCAGACGAAATCGAGCGCTTGGTGAGTGCCAACTTCGAGTGGCACTTCCGAGGCAATGTCTCGGAATCAATAGCACTTCAGGGAAACTGGAAAGTCAGAAACGACCAGCAGGTGGGCAAGGGGGAGAGCTCAGCGATAGCACCATCT
>MU603958.1:104416-167566 GCA_025201845.1 Martensiomyces pterosporus
TCCGCCGGCGAAGAATGCGTCTGAAGCAGCCCCGAGAGGGAGCGCCACCAGACCTGGTCCCCAATGGCCAAAACCATGTAGCGGACAGGAAAGAGAATCTGCTTAAATGCGCACCGCATCGTGGCGGCACTTGGTACAGGCGGTTCCGTCTCATCGAAATCTTAATGCATGGCAATAGCCATATGGCAGTGTGAAAGAAGCGCGTTCTTGAACCGTAGCTTTCGCTGAATAGCTGAATCCTACAATTACAACCGCTCATACCAACCGACCCCACGCAGGGGCCAAATAAATCAACTCTCTCTCTCTCTGCATTTCTATAAATATCTCCATGCACAACGACTACCGACACTCGGTGCTCTGCATATTGTGCTATTTTTATAACAAGGGCTCTGGAAAGGCCTTCTTCCGCCTCAGCTGCCCAGCAAGGAGTATAAAACAGCTGACAGCCAGCATCCCCATTTTGGCCGCCACTCAGTATAGTTCTTGATTCCTAGCATCTTAGCAGCCAGTTCGCTTGTGCACACTGCGCTACTCAGCATGAACTTTTGTGTATCGTCTATCGTCGCTCTCGCCCTGGCTGCAGCGGCCGTTGCCCAGCCAGTCGACATCAGCCCGGCTCGTATCGACGGCCTAGATAGTCTGCCAGCCCGCCCAAAGCTGCCGTCTCTGGCTGCTCGCAACGCTCCCTTCCGTAGGGGAAGCAACTTCCCAGATGCCCTGGCTGTTGAGCAACGCGCATAGCTGTGACCAGTGCTGCCAGAAAGCCAACCGGGCACACTCCTCTGGTAGCTGTTTTGTGGCCGAACTAACCGGCCGAATTGGCCGTTTAATGAAATCCCCTGTCTCCAGCTGCATGGGGGAGAAGTGTGCCAATAAGCACAGATGAACCAGTGCGAACAATCTGCACGCCACCGATATTGTGCGAGGCGGGCCAATTATGCACAGAAGCTTGGCATCACCCCCTTTCGGCTCTGCCTCGTCATTGCCTCTTCTTGGCGCTCACAAATGCACCGGGAAGTAGATTGGCGGCAGTACCAGGGCTTGCAATTTCGTTTTATCCCAGTGCTCTTTTTCTCCTGCCGGCGCTCTGTGGCCATGTGCTTTCGTATACCACCACATAGGAACACATAGCTATCATGATTGTAACATATTTTATAAACATGGTCTGGATTGACGTGCTTGGGCCTCTGCACACTGCAGCCCGTAGCTTTGGATACGGCAAACTCGCCGCTACGTTGGCGCTTGTGTGGCTTGCCAAAGCAGCTGTATACGCTTTCTTTTTCTCTCCCCTGCGCAATATCCCTGGCTCACCACTCGCCCGCATCACCAGGAAGAGAGCCGAGCTTTACGGCGTCTTTGGGCTGCGAGCAAAAAGCGCAGGAGACGACTTTGCAAAGTACGGCGACATCTATGTCTACAACCCAAGCGCAGTGTCCATCTCCAGCCCTGCGGAGGCTAGGCGAGTCCTGGCTTCCCACAGCTTCCGAAAGGCCGACTACTATCGCATTCTAGACATGGTAGACATCGAGAACACGCTGAGCACGCGAAGCGCCGAGCTCTCCAGCATGAGAAGGCGGCAGCTGGGCCCATATCTCACGCATGGGTTCCTGGCTCGCATGGAACTGAAGATCATGCAGCACGGCATATGCGCCATCAAGCACAAGTGGGACAGACAAATCAGCGAGAGCAGCAGCGGCGAGATCGAAATCAACTACAACAAGGACTTTCTGTTCGCCACATTTGATGTCATAGGTGCTTTGGCATTTGGCAGAGAGTTCAGTGCGCTGAACAACGACGACCCCACTGTTGTCGAGTGGATCGCATCGACGATGGTCTACCTGGGCATGCGTGCAATGCTCAAGCTTCTGCCAAACCTCCTGTTCTCTCTTGTTGCGCGCCCATGGGAGCGCCACCACAGGCAGCTTGTTGCCTACAGTGCCCAGTCCATCACCAGCCGCCGCGAGCTCCTGGCCCATCTTGCCGAGAAGAAGGGTTCTGCGCTGACAAGCGAGGAAAAGCCTGGCGACATGCTCCAGGCGTTTATCGATGCAGAGGACCCGGAATCGAAAGTCAAGATGGACTATGGGCAGATCCAATCCGAGTGCATCCTTATGCTCACCGCAGGCAGTGAGTCCACCGCCACCACCCTCGTAATGACTGTTCATCTGCTGACGCTGTACCCTGAGCACTATCGCCGTGCAACTGAGGAGGTCCGCTCGAAATTCCCCCCAGATCACCTGGTAACGCACAAAGAGGCCAGAGCCGAGCTCCCTTTCATCGAGGCGTGCATCTACGAGTCCCTGCGCTTGGCTCCGGTGACTGGCGGCCAGATGTCGCGCATGGTTCCTGAAAGCGGTGCCACTATTGGCGGACACTTCCTACCTGGCGGCACGCAGATCAACGTGAATGTGACGGGCGTCAACCTGAGCAGCCAAAGCTGGGACGAGCCCTATTTGTTCAATCCCATGCGGTTCATCGACAACGAGGACGCCAAGAGAAATGTGATTACATTCAGCTCTGGCGTGCGCATGTGTCTTGGGCGGAATTTGGCGTGGATAGAGATGCTCACTTTCATGGCAAACATCCTCAAAGATTACGACCTCAGGCTACCTGGCGACATAGCGCACTTTGGCCCCAATGTGCTTGACAAGCGTGGATACCCAAGGCTGATGGATACGAGACAGTTCATCCTCTCGACGCCCACAAACCCTATGACTGATTGCAGGGTTGTGGTGTGCAAGCGCACATGATTTGTCTTCAGCCAGGTCTCAGTTTGTTGCATAGCAGCCCACCGATAGCGTACTCTCGTGTCTTCGTGCATGTGGTTTATGTTTTGCTTGGATCACTGCCATTTTGCATCATGCGCTCCTGCACTCCTTAGCCAATGCCTATGGTGCGGGTCCCTTCCAACTGGCGATGAAATAAACGAGCATGTTCTGCAGACACCGTCGTCAGCACGCAACTCAGGGAGGAAGGCGACGGTGAAGGCGACTGGGCTGTGAGCGGCTGCTGGACATGGCAGCAAGCCATGGAGGAGATCAGCGATCAGCATCCCTAATCCGCAGTCTGATCAGCTCATGCATGAAACCCGTAATCAGTCGCTCGGGCAGAAGCAGCATCACTGTATGGTTCCGTAGACCTGCACGACTGCGCAAAACGCCCTACAGTAGCCAGGCAGTCTCTGCTCCATCTCCCAGCACAATAGTTCCTCGTTATAGCATACTGGGCGCACTTTTTGCATAATACAAGCGCACATTACCCAAACCCCGTCATTGCCATTCCTATTTTCTCGCTTTGCATGGTCCATAAGCCAGCCGTGCAGTAGCTGGCCCAACCACACCAAGCACTTGGAGGGAGGACATTGCGAATGGCGGACTACTCATCCAGCCCGCCATCGCTTTCACAACTCTTGCAGCTGGCGCCATCCAATAACTTGCAGCCACAGCCACAACAGCAGGATGCGCAACAGCAGACAACACACATCGACAGACAGCGCTCGGCTGAATCCGCTGGATCGCTGGAAAGCATGTCGACCGAGGGAATTCGGCCGGAATCTACAGAAACGGTGAGTGATCCAAGCCCTGTAGATGGCATCACTGCCCAGGCTGGCAGCCATGCAGCGTCAGAAGATGCTCAGCGCTCTAGCGTGGGCGGCAGGCTGCCTCTTCCACCGAACCACCTACCGGGTAGCCAGCCTGCTTTCGGCCGAGCGGTTAGCCCAGCTAGTGGACTTGGCGAACAGAGCTCTGGACACCATGTCGCTAAGCGGCGGCGCACGGGCGATAATGAAACGGCATTTCATCCGCGTAGTGTCTCGGACGACGATGCACAGGCATTTCAGTCACGGGCACGCCAGCGAACACAGCAGCCACGCGCCAACACTGGGCCAAGGCGATCGATGAGCAGCGTCGAAACCCAGCAACCAAATATACAGCCGAATGAAAGTGGCAGGCGTGGCAACACCATTGTGGGTGAGCAGCATTCAAGGTTCTTTAGATCGCCGTCAATGTCGGCGGCCATCAGCGCCGAAGACAGTGAGCTACCACTTGAAATCAACCGCGGTACGCCAGAAGAACAAGGCGAAACACAGGCGAGTGACGACTTTCAGTCGCTGCCATGGCTTCCATTACAATATGCTCAGCCACAGCACCAGAGATCGGCGGAGATGGAGACGGCGAGCGAACTGGCCCGCATGCCATTGTCGGCTATGTCGGTAGCTAGCGAAGGCGCAGGCGTTGCTGCTACTACCAACAGCGACAGGCCTGTGCAGAGTGACAGGAATATTATGAGACGCGGCGGCAGCAGCAATGGCGACGATAGCGATAGCGATGACTTTGCACGCCCAGAACCACCTGCCTTGCACCACCCACTGCCTGAAGCCCCCACCACGCCGCAGCAGGCCGCCGAGGCCGAGCAATCTGAGCGGACTGGCGCCCAGGGGGACTCGGCGGGCGACGAGAGCAACACCTGTCCTATATGCTTTGACCTGTGGACTATCAGTGGACCCCACCAGCTGGTAGCACTGAAATGTGGGCATCTATTCGGCCAAAGCTGCATCAGGAAGTGGATAACCCAGGGAAACAGGCGGCATGGCCAGCGGATGGCCAACAGGGACAAGGGCAAATGCCCAGAGTGTAACCAGCCAGCGGCACGTCGCGATATGCGACATATATTTGCACGGTCGATCACGGCTGTTGACGACGAGAGGCTAGCAGAGACACAAGCGGAAGTGAAAAAGCTCAAGGATAGGCAGGGCGTGCTGGAGACAGACCTGGCGCACTACCAGATGAGCTTCCAACAGATGCGAAACGAAGTCGTCAAGCTGAGAAACGAACTGAAGGAGTCGTTTACAAAGTCGCAGTGGCTGGAGCTCGAGAATGAAAACTTGAAAAAGCACACAAGTGAGCTGGCTGATCGGCTTGTCGGTGCTAGAACGGAGAGGGCCCTGGGCCACCCACAGCAGCATTGCCATGCAATATCCAATGCTGACAGAGAGACCTCGTCGCTGAGCAATGACGATGTCCAAGAGCTTATTGAAGCAAACGAGCGGGAATCGCCTATCAGCAGGGACGAGCGACGTAGGTGCTCCTTAGCTCGAGCACACACTGACAGCATGAGCAGTGTTGATAATGCCACTAGCCCCGGAAGAACTGGTGTGGATCGCATGGCAGGCGCCGCAGCATCCACTGGCTCCAACGACAGCGATGTGGACGTGATCAACGCAGTCGGTGCTGAAGCCATCCTGCGCAGCACGTATTGCCCACGCCTGCGTCTCAAGGCAGTCATTCCATTAGCTGTACAAGCCGGTGAGTCGTCCCGGCTTTTGGCACACCACCCATACGACCACTTGCTCTACGCCAGCTACTCAAAGCGGTCTCTGAAATTCCACACACTCGCGCAGATCAACGTGGATGATCCTGCTTCTCCGCCCTACATGCTGAAAGCACTGCACATGGATGAGATTCGTGGTGCCGAGGCTAGTCCACACAACACAGGCACGCAATACATGCTGACAGCCAGCATGGATCAGACCGCAGCGCTGACCAGCTTAGGATGCGCGCCGTCGAGCGTAGGGCCGTCTAGTTGCTATGCAATTGGGGCGCCAAAGAGAGCGAATCCGATGCTGGCGAGCAGACTCAAGCTAGGTGCCCAGGGCTGGTCATGTGCGTGGGACACGGCTGACCCGAACCTGTGCTATGCTGGCACTGCTGGTGGCCGTGTCTTGGCTTTCGATCTGCGACGCACGAGCTCGCCGGTTCACACGTGGGATGGACCACACGACGGCGCTGTACCGCATACAAGTAGGCGGCTGCCAGCCGCCGACCACCAGCAGCAGCAGCAGCAGAAAATGGCAACGGGATTTTCACCTATCCATGGAATCTCCGTCATTCCCTGCCAGTCCTCGTCCGATAGTGCACGGCAGCTGACCAGGCTGGTAGTAGCAAACTCGCAGCACCTGTATTCCCTGCCGCCAATGCCAGACCGCCTAGCGCTCGCAGACCTCAATGCATCAAAAGAGGCGACGGCTACGGCCCAGTCAAAAGAGTGGACCAGGCTGACCGGGAATGACGGCAGCGGTGGGCTGCATAGCAGGTCGTGCTACTCGGTTTCGTTCGATGCCCGGCTGAACTGCCTGGCAGCCTCGTTTAGAGCGCAGGACGCATCCCGCGTACCTGTCACCATCCACGAGCTATATGATGTAGACTTTAACGGTAGCAGCAGCGTGTGGAGGCTCAGACAGCAGGTGACTGTCAATTCGCCGCAAAACAAGTGGGCCCGATCGACGATATTTTCGTACCAGCCACAAGGCCCTCATGGCCGCTGGCAGGGTTTGTTTTGCGCTGGCGTCGAGGCTACGCGGTCGGTCAGAGTGTGGGATGCATGCGCGCAAGCCGCCAGCGAGCTGCTGACACTCAACGACGTTCCCAGCCCAGAAGACATTGTTGATGTGAAGGGGTGGCAGTGGAGCACGGCAGACTCGACAGCCGTGTTTTCAACACTGACCAATTCAGTGGTTCGTCTTTATGACGTCAGATAGCCCAAAAACAAACAAGCAGGCGGGTAAAAGCGTGTATTGCCTGAGCGTCTAAATTAAAATAATAAAATAGGCTGCAGTGCTTTTTAGAAAAAGTCGGCAAAGTCGTCGGCGTGGCGGTTCGGCACAGCATCGTCGTCGCCATCGTCGTCGCCATCGCCAAAGAGGTCCTCAGTGACTTTAGCTCCTCCCTTCCTGTGCCCCTTCCTCTCTGTAGCCTCAAACACCTTGCTGTAGTCTCTGGCCTCCTTGTCATGTCTCCTCTCCTTTGCGGCCTTGAGCTCCTGGGCCCTCTTCTTATCCATCTCCTTCTTCTTCTCCCTCTTCTCCTCCTTGTCCCTGCCCAGCCTCTGCTGGCGAAGATCTGGGTACTCCTCCCTCTTGGTCTTGTTCAGGCGGTTGACAATGGCGTTCTCACGGGCCTTGACATGCACCCGCTTGACCAAGCGCGGATTGTGGAAGCTCACCTGGCCAGTGGCCATGTCTCCGCGCTTCAACAGGTTGGACCACGGCGTGTAGATAATGGCAATGTCGTTCTTTTTGTTTCCCTCAATGCTGTTTGCCTTGCACAGCTGCGCCAGATCGTCAAGCAGAGGCTGCGGGATCGACTCCCACGACTGGCCATAGTCAAGGCGCAGGTACACGTGGGCCGAGGAGAGCTTGTCAACGTGGAACCAGACGTCCTCGGGCCAGCCGTGCTTTATCAGGTCCTCGTTCTCGAACTTGTCCTTGCCCATGTACACGGTGGCTGGCGGGTCGACGACGCTGCTGGTGAAGTAAAGCACCATTGCTTCTTATCAGAATGCAGGCTGGAGGAGAAAATGAGCAGGAGAGGGTCTTGCGGAGGCAGTAGACAGTGCGCAGAGGCGATTTTGCACAAGCAGAAAAACGAGCACCCGGCCGGGCAAGCAGAGTCGTCCACATAGCTTTTCAGTGTGTGCGTGCTGCTTTTTGGTTATGGCGTGCATTCGCATATCTAAAGCTCGATTTAATCTGATTCAGTTGCACGTTGTGATCGCCTGCTTTTTTTTTGTCTTCTGCGCCCTTCGGCATGTATGGCTTGACCCACGTATTACTGGCAGTGGCTGGAGAACAAATGGTGATCCCGAATGCCACACATGACAGCTGCGTTGCTGAATGGTGCCCACAGCCACCACCTTGCGGCAAGATGGGCGATTGCATGCCGCTAAAGCGAGTGGGCAGTGCATAGACGGCACGGGCAGTGTTTGTGGAGAGCTCCGAATGTCAGTTGGCCAGCAGCCATGCCTTGACCGACACTGCGTCTCGCTCCCTGTTGTTGCGGATGCCAATTTATTGCTATTTCGGCGCCATTCCATTGCCCGCTGGTGGGCGCCGACAATGCCTACTTTTAGAACGGGGGATGTGTTTAGGAGCACACCGCTGACGTATATGCAGGCTACCTGGCCGCGCCCCTTCTTGGCAGGTATTTAGCGTGTCTTCAGCGCTACTATAGACACAAGGCAGCAGCCAAACTTCCCCTTCCAATCCCCATGGCTGGTCTGCACCAGGACGCCCTTTGCCACTCCTCTTTTCCTGCTACCCCTTTTGGCAATATCCACCTGCACTGGCTTTTCTATTTATACAAGACTGGCTAGATATTGTCTAGATTGACAATACGGCTTTCGGGGCAAATAGCCTTTGGTCCAAATGAGGTATCACAGCCCACAGACGCAGCTGGGTCTACTCGCGGCAACGCACTTTTTCTCCTCATACACTCGCCATGCGCTGGAAAAGTACCTCGTCCAGATGGTGCCCTCGACGATGCAGCAGATGCCCAACTCGACATGGCTCACCAACCTGGTTTCATTTCTGTCGGGGATGCTTGGAATAGTCGTGGTGAACCTCGCCGGCATCCGCAGCACGCTCATACTCTATGGGGTGACAAACACCCTCTATGCCAGCTCGTTCATCGTTGCATACAAGTACCACCACTACCACTACTACCTTGCCATGGCAGTCCTTAACGGAATTGGGTACGGAGTGACGATTGTTGGCGGCTACATGCTTGCCGTGTCATACCCAAGCGAGAGGTGGAAGGCACGCACGCTAGCAATATTCCTCCTCCTCTCCAACATCTCAATTACTATGGGCGATGTGGTGGCAATGTATGTGGCGCGCTCGGATGAGGTGTACTACCACACGGCGGTCGTCTTTCTTTGCATCACCAGCCTCACTCCATTTGTCGCGTGTACGCTGGCGCCGTCATCCACGGTTGTTCGCGACAACGGGGTATACCTGATTGCACGCAAAACCACTCTGCGGGTAGAGCTACGCGAGACGGCCAGGATATTCACCAACCGCTACATGCTCCTTCTGCTGCCATACATGTTTTCATACACATTCCTTGTGGCCAGCGTCAACCCAGCGTTCCCCAACGTGCTGACAATAGTGCTGTACGACGTAGGCAGGCTGTCCATCATCATCATGGGCACCTTCTTGGACCTCGGCAATGCAGAGCGGCGCAAGCGCGGCCTAATCGGCTTCTTCTTCCTCGCACTATTTGTGGTGCTCTCGGCAGTCCTTATCATTGTCATGCGCACGCGACCTGTCGACTGGTCCAAGCTTGATCAGATGAAACTCCACCAAACAGCAAAGCTGTCGATATTAGAGCACTTTTTGGACAGCCATGGAGACTTGGTCTACACCGTGTATTTCTTTAGCGGGCTGTCGTCGATGTTTGTCCAGGTCTTTGGGTTCTGGCTCATGGGCACGCTGACCAACGACACCCGGGCCACTGCGAGGTTTGTGGGCTCGTTTATCAGCTTCATGGCGCTGGGGTCAATGGTTGGGATCGAGCTGACGCTGCTTGAGAACACCAGCCGCCTCACCATGAATGTGCCCGTGTATATCGCCGTCTGCATGGCCTTGGCATCTTTGGTGTGCGTGTTTTTTGTCGTGCGTCGCATTACTGACACGAATGATTGGAGCTTGGGCAGGATCCGGTACAATGTCGGCACACGCAAGACC
Organism: Martensiomyces pterosporus; assembly: GCA_025201845.1. Taxonomy (NCBI): domain Eukaryota; kingdom Fungi; phylum Kickxellomycota; class Kickxellomycetes; order Kickxellales; family Kickxellaceae; genus Martensiomyces; species Martensiomyces pterosporus. Next base: position 113,940 of record MU603958.1, read on the forward strand.
CCGCCAGTGTCAATGTTTACGCAAAGGGACGCTGGGATCACAGAAATTGCACGTGTCAAGTATGCGCATTAAGGAGCGACAAAGCTGCCCTATATACCGAATATATTCTAGGTGCATTCATTCGCAAAAGCAGGAGCCACTGCTGGCTAGTGTGTTGAAATGCCAGGTCTGCAGCAAACAACAGGCTGCACCAGCGCCAGCCTAGCTCGTCCTTTCCCCCCTCTCTCGGCATCTGCATGGTGGAGCGTGGCTGGTTGGGGTGTCTATCGACACAAGTGAAAATGCAGCGAGGGTGCGAGGGGTGCGATATCAGGCTCACACCTGGCGGACATGATGGCGGCTGTCGAAAGCAAGTCCCGCTGTCAACGATGGGTGGGCAAAGAAAAGTGGCCAATAGGCGTGATGGCTGGCATTGCAGCATGATGACTGCCAGCGCGTTCTGCAGAGGTCATAATTGGGCAAGCAGATGTAATCATGGTGATGATATGTATTCGTGTGCTTTCTCCGAAGCGAGGTTGGTCTCACATGCTCGCTTGGCAGAAGTGGCCTGGAAGTTTTCCTGAACTCGGGCTGAGCATGGCGAATATGTTGTATGTAAAGTAGCTATTCACAAAATGGAAAGGCATTGGCCGACTAGTGCAAAATAAATTAGCGGTTTAGAGGAGCAGGCTGGTTTTAGTGGACGCAGTCAACAAAGTGGTGGTCAAAGTCGGTTCCCCTGTCGAAGAATGAGCCGCAGAAAGGACACCTCGTACCAGCAGTGTGTCCAGCATAATGGCTGTGAACATGGCTGCCGGAAATAGTGCTGATGGCAGCGGCCACTGCGAGTTTTGGCATGGTGGGGGACATTAGCGAGGGGACGTGTATACTCAAGAGCTGGCAAAGTAGAGGCAGGGAGGGTAGGGGTGGGGATATAGAATGGAGAGCAGGGTGGTTCGAGCTGGGAGCGGGTGCTGGCCCGTGGTTTTATATCCGATTTGCAGCGATTTAACACGGCGAGACGTGTGCGCGGCGTTTTCGCTCCTGGTGCGCTGAGACGACTGCCATTGCGCATGGCAAGTCTCGGCATGGGGCACATAAATTAAGTGCTCTGCAACAGCATGTTAAAATGACGCCGGATTCAATGTGCATATGCGAATCGTGGTGAATAAACAGAGACAAAAAACAAGTAGCTGGTTGTTTTGCACAGCCTGCAGCCAGCGACACAGATGCCAGCAGCAGAGCATTCCCAGAGCCTGGAGCATTTGTGGCCGCCCCCGAAAAGGGCCACCCGTAATCTGCATCCAATGCCACATGTCGCGCGTTACAGTGGGTACGCGGATTCTGATAATAACAGCGATATGTGTGGGTTGGAAACGCCAGGCATTTCAACAACAAAGAGCTCAATTTGACCGCATTAAGCGTCGCTCTAATTGCTCGCGAGGTGAATGCAGCGATTGTTTGCCGAGTCTGTTGTTTGCATTCGCTGGCACTACATGCAAGCATTGATACATAGCACATTGTGCATCGGGCGTTGTTTGCTCTGCTGGCAGGGGATGTACGTCCCAAGGGACAAGCGAAATGAAGAACGGGTGTTCGGCACATGCTGGCAGGCGTTTTCCCTTGTTGCAATATTTCCTTATATGGATAAATGGGGTGCTCCTATTATTCCTCCTGCTATTCTTCCTGCTATTCGCAGCTGGCTCTCCTCCGTGCACGGCGTGCGAGAGGACAAGCGACACTCTTGTCTTCTCTCGCCATGCATTTTTGAATGGAGTGGGCACAGCTGTGAGCAATCTCAAAAATAGCCCCGCTGCCCCTGGCAGGGACGCCTTTCTGGCAGCCGGGACTGCGAGCGCTGGAGTGCGACGGGGCAAGTGAAGGAGGGCGGGTGAATGAACAGCTGCACTGCATAAATTGGCACAAACAAGGGGCTCGTTCTGGCGCGGGTTGCAAGGCGCTACAAAATCAATCCACCAAGCTGTCCCTGCGTTGCCAATCTGCTTGGAAGGCGCTGCCGAAGAATGCGATCTGCCCCTCACCCTATCCCAACTCTATCTCTCCTGCCTGCACAGCGCATCTGGGGAGTGGATGAGCTGGCGGTGCGCGCTGGAGGCAGAGTGGGCAAGTGTGAAGGCGCCGTATACCAGCTGTAATTAATGCATAGCTGGCAGCCATGGTGCAGAGCGCGGACGCGAGCAATCCCTCGCTGATATCGGTTTCAACCACAGAATCGCAAACAGCAGCAGGCACCAGAAAAGGCGGGCTGCTTCAGTGCTCTGTCGGCCACGTGGAGATTGACTCCCTGGTTGGCTGCTGGCAGCACACGTTTAGCCTGCGCCAAAATTCCAGCCAAGCGGCAAAGCGGCCGCTGCAGGCTTGCTCAAGCACACTCCTCGCTTCTGCTCAAGCACTCCTCGCTTCTGCTCTTGCTGGCACTTTTGCTTATTACACCGCTCTTTTCCTGGCAAGGCGCACAAAAATTCAAAGATGGTACGCATCGGCAGCCGCGCAGCACAGCGAATTCAGGCGTTGCGGAAGGAAGCAGCTGCAGTGTATGCTAATTCAAATTCTTTTTTTTTTTTTTTTGAGCCCGCATGTACCCTGTAGTCGGCGCTGTTCAACTTCCAGTCGCTTTTGCTTGTGATTCTCCTGACAATCTGCACATGCACGTACGTGCGTGCTCAGGCGCCCGCGCTCATCGACCGCAACAAGACCGGCGTTGTGGGGCTCTTTTGGAAGGCAGCGCGGATAGGCGAGCGGCTGAGTCCCTACGTGTCCCTGGTGTGTCTGGTCATGGCCTTCCAGCTGGTCATTTACTAGACGGCGGCTCTACATCATGTGCCATCCTCCTATACATTCTAGCCAAATGCGCCATCCGTATATACATGCAGAAAATACATACACTATTCATATGCCATACGCATCGTTGGCAGGACAGTTGGTTCATGTGCGTCTATTTAGAAGGCAGAGCAGAGGGGAGAGGTGGAGGAAATGCGGTGCCTCAGAGCCCGTTCTTGGTGGCCTCGATCAGCTCCTCGGCCACAGCAGCCGACATCTTCTCGAGATCGCTGGCAGCCGCAGCGCGGTCGTTGCTCTGGTTCCTGACCTCCAGGTAGTACTTGAGCTTGGGCTCTGTGCCCGACGTGCGCATTGTGAGACGGCCGCCATTGCGGGTCTCGAGGGTGATCATGTGCGAGCCCGCGGACACGGGGAATGCTGGGAGGAACTGGTCCTGAGCCACAGTCAGCGCGCCCTCCTGCTTGTCGACATCCCTCATCTCGAACCCAACAGTCAGATCGCGGATGTAGCTGACGGGGAACCCGCCGATGGTACGCGGGTACCGGAGGACGTCGCCCTGGCTCGGGCGCACAAACTCGGTGCGCTCAACAGGCACGGCGTCCTGCTGGTTTTCGGGGTTGCCAAACCGGATGCGCGAGAAGATCCTGTCGGTTTTGGCCGGGTCATGGCAGAGGAAGTACGAGTTGCCGGAGACAAAGTACCCGTACTTGGCATAGAGCGACTCCAGGTAGTCGTTGACGCGCTTGCCCTCGGCACGCAGGCGGGCGGCAAGCTGCAGGAACACGCCCAGCGCGGTGACGCCGTCCTTGTCGAGCACCTGGTCGTGGATCATGTATCCGATGGCCTCCTCATAGCCAAACCCAACAAAGTAGCCCTGCTTCTGCATGGTTGCCAGCTCGTTTGCCATCCACTTGAAGCCAGTCAGGGTGTCGGCATAGTGGAACCCTTCCTTCCTGGCCATGGCCTCGAGCATGCGCGACGACACGGTGCTGTTGACCATCGCCACCTTGCTATCCGAGATGCCATCGCGCCTTGACATCTCCAGGACGGCAGCCGCGAAGATCGAGCCCAGCTGGTCGCCGGTGAACGCATGCCACGAGCCATCGGCCTGCTTCTCAGCGGCCGCAAACCGGTCGGCATCCGGGTCGTTGGCGACCACAATGTCAATGCCCTCCCTGTCGGCCAGATCCTTGGCCATGTCCAGGGCGCCCTTCTCCTCGGGGTTGGGGAACGAGACTGTGGGGAACTCGGGATCCGGGCTGATCTGCTCAGGGACCGGAACGTAGGGCGGGAGCTCGAAGGTCTCCAGAATGCGCTTTGCGAAGGGCGCACCAACGCCATGCATTGGCGTGTACACGTACCTGAGGTCCGTCTTCCTGTTGGCCTCGGGGCTGTGCACCAGATGCTTGGCGGCCTCAAAGTACGCGTCCATCATGCGCTCGGTGACGTCCTCCACCTTCGAGTTATTGTCGACGCTCTCAATGTCCCAGTTTCTTGGCACGCTGTGCTCCTGGATGCTCTGGGCAATCCCCACGTCCAGCGGCGGCTTGATCTGCGCGCCATTCTCCCAGTATACCTTGTACCCGTTGTCGTCCTTGGGGTTGTGCGACGCCGTGATCATGACGCCGCACGAGGCACCCAGCTTTTTGACGGCAAAGGGCACCTGCGGAGTGAGGCCGATTTCCGGGTAGAAGTACACCTTGAACCCGCGGTCCAAGAACGCCCGAGCAGTGAGGCGCGCAAACGCATCCGAGTTGTGGCGGTGGTCGTGCCCGACCACCACGCCGCGGGCGGCGGCGCTGGGCACCTCGCGCTCGACGTACGCTGCCAGGCCCTGCGACGCAGTGATCACTGTCAGCCGGTTGAGCCGCGAATAGCCGGCCTCCATGCGAGCACGCAGACCGGCGGTGCCAAACTCGATCGGCCGGCGCAGGAGCTCCTCAAGAGCCTCCTCGTCGTTTGCTGCAGCGAGGGCCTCGATCTGGGCACGGGTCTTTGGGTCCTACAGTGATGCATGCATGCAGTGCGGTTTGGAATTAGCTTGGGGTTGAATTTCGGCGCACCCTTAGGGGGGTTTTTTTTGCTGTCAGTAATTTGCTTGCCTTGTCCTCAGAAAGCCAGCGCTCAACAAGAGCAGAAATTGGTGCGTTCGTGGCTGACATGGCGGGCAGCAGTGATTCTTCGTTCGCGTAAATAGAGAAAGCGTGTGTGTGTGGGGGAAAATCGTAGGAAGCGTGGTTGTACTCTGTCCAGAAGGGAGAAAGAGAGAGGGAGAGACTAGAGGCAGGCCGCTTGCTCCTAAAAGCCCTTCCTGTGCACCACAGCAAATCAGTGTTTGTGGCCCGCGCAAAAAATTGCGCTCATCCGTCGATTCCACATGCATCGAGCCACAGGGCCTTTCGTTCAGTGGTCGATCCCGCGCACACGTGCACGCGACACGCTTCGCGGCCCGTCGATCGCTAGAGCTGGGACTGGCGCAGAGCTTGGTCAAAGTCAGCCATGATGTCGTCGACGCGCTCCAGCCCCACAGACACCCTTATCATGTCGGGACTCACGCCGCTGGCCAGCTGCTGCGCGGGCGTCAGCTGCTTGTGCGTAGTGGTTGCTGGGTGAAGCGCCAGCGTCTTTGCGTCGCCGACGTTCGCCAGCGGCGAAGTGAGCACTAGGGCATCCATCAGCTTTGCGCCCGCCTCTGGTCCGCCCTTGACGCCAAAGCTCAGGACGCCACCAAAGGAGTCGCCCAGGTAGCGCTTCGCCGACTCGTGGTATGGGTGTGACTCCAGCCCTGGGTACGACACCCAGGCAACCTCGCCCCTGGTCTCCAGCCACCGGGCCAGAGCGATCGCGCTCTTGTTGTGCCTCTCGGCGCGCAGCGGGAGGGTTTCCAGCCCCTGGAGGAACATCCACGCAGCGAACGGCGTGGCGCAAGGGCCAAAGTCCCGCATGCTCTCGCTTCTCAGTCTCAGCATGAACGCGTGGTTCTTGCCCTCGCTGCCCGACACGCCTCCATGCTGCCGCTGGGCCATGTCCCAGGCACTCAGCCCGTTGAACGACGCGCTCGGCCGAGTGAAGCACGGAAACTTTCCGTTATTCCAGCTGAACGTGCCGCCATCCACAACCACGCCGCCAATCGTCGTGCCGTGGCCCTGGATCCACTTGGTGGCTGAATGCGTGACAATATCAGCTCCGTGCTCCAGCGGCCTGACAATGTACCCGCCCATCCCAAACGTGTTGTCGACGATCAGCGGCACGCCCCACTTGTGGGCCAAGTCCGCAACCTTCCGCAAGTCAGGCACATTGAATCTCGGATTGCCGATGGTCTCAACAAACACAGCCCTGGTCCTCTCGTCCATCAGCCTCTCCAGCACCTCGGCAGAGTCCCCATCCGCCATCCGCACATCGATGCCCACCGACGGCATCGCGTGCTTGTACTGCACAACAGTGCCGCCGTGTATGTAGCTTGTGCTGACAACATTATCGCCAGGCAGACACAGCGTGGCCAGCACCAGGAAGTTCGCAGCCGTTCCGGACGATGTCGCCAGCGCGCCGACCCCTCCCTCAAGCGCTGCCATGCGGCGCTCAAACACCTCGTTGGTGGGGTTGCCGACGCGGGAGTAAACATACCCGTCCTCCTCAAACGAAAAGAGCTTCGCGCACTGCTCCGAGCTCTCAAACACGTAGCTGGTCGTCTGGTACAGAGGCACTGCGCGCGACCTAGTCGTCGGGTCAGGCGTCTGCCCAGCATGCAGTGCAAGAGTGTCGAAGTGGTATTTGCGTGGTTCCTGGGAGGGAGGCATTCTCGGAAGTGGTTGCAGAGCGGAAAAGATGCCTGCTCAGCGAGCTGTGGAAGCGCACGCCCTATTTATGGCGCTGCTGCCGCCGCCACCCCCTGGCATATCCCTCCTTCCCTCCTCCCTGAGGCTCCAGCTGCGTGCAGCGCAGTGGCTACCGCTTGACAGCAATGGCAGTAGCGAGGGGCGTGTGTGCAAGCGCAGTGTTTGGCAAGCCGCGCATGTGCGACTATTGCCACTGCCTCCGCGCACACGCTGCCCCTGGTGCCAGCCCTCAAACATCCAGTTGCCAACTCCACTAGCTCAAATTGCAATTAGCGCTGACCAAAAGAAGCGAAGCGATAGGAAAAGCAGACAAAGAAACGAAACCCCCCCTCCAACATGCTACTCGTTGCCAACAAGACTGAAGTACTGACGCAGAGTCTCCGCAAGCACCGCCGGCAGACCATTGATGTTTCTCAGAACGACATAGTACTTGAACGGGAAGGTGTCCAGGTACCTCTCGACCTTCATCTCCATCCTGCCGCTGGGGCCCTTGACAAACGACACATGCTGCGTGTTCATAATGGAGTCCTTCTCGGGGTCCACAGACTCGTCGCTGGTGGCAATGGCCGAGCGATCAAGCACAATAAACACAGTCATGATGCGCTGCTCCATGGCAGCACGCACCTGGCGCAGCAAGCGGGGGTGGTCCTGGCACACACCGTCAGAGATGACCAGCTGCAGGCGCCACAGATCGGCCGATCCCGAGGAGGCAGCCGCCACAGCAGCATCAAACAGCCGGAGCGACGCATCCATGAGCTGAACGACGTCCGTCTTGTCGTCGCAGAACGTGAACCGGCTCAGCACCCGTGCACCGGCCTCGCTGTCGAACGGGTTGTCAAACGGATGCAGCAGGCTGACCTGCTCGCCAAACGACACCACAGACAGCTGCCCCACTTCGAGCTGGTTCAGCGCCGTAGTGACCAGCGCCAGGGTCTCGTAAGCAAGCTCAACAGCATGCGGAGACTGGGCCATCGACTTGGAGTTGTCCAGCGCAACCATGACCTGGTACTCGCGGCGCGCAGGCTTGGTGCGGCGCAGCCAGATCTTGTCCTTGCGGAACTCGGACGCGATGTACGGAATGATGCGCTTCATGTTGAGGCGCTTGCCCGTGCGGTAGTCTCCCTTCAGCTGCGTCGCCTGCGTGGGCGTCAGAATCAGCCGCAGCTGCTCGGTGAGCATCAGCGAGAGGTCGTGGGTCAGTCTTGTGTACGACTGCCATAGCTGCATGGCCTGCTCGGCGTCCTGGTTGTTGGCGCGCCACTCGGCGGTTGCCTCCTCAAGCTCGTCACGCAGCCTGTCCACATCGACCGCCGGCTCGTCCTTCTCATCGTCCTCGCTGCGAGCCCTTTCATCCCGGTCCTCGGCGTCGTCAAGAGTCTCGGCATCCTGCTCGGCCGCCATCGACTGCTTCATCTGCGCAGCATCGGCCGAGTGGTCGTTGGCGGGCTCGGACGGGGGCTGCTGGAGCTGGGCGTTGGCAAGCGAGGGCTTGGCTGGCGCATTTGGCGCTGACTTGTCCTTCTCGTTGTCATTGTCATCCTGCATTTCTGCGTCATCATCAGCCTGCTCCTGCTGGCTGTCCTCCTCGTCAATGTCCATCGGCTGCTGCTCCATCTTGTCCTCGTCGTCGGCGTCAGCCAGCGCAACCTTGTCAAACTCCTCGTCCTGCTTGACGTGCTCAAAGTCCGAGCTCTCAGGCGCTGCCTTCTCGCCCCTCTCCTCATCGGCCGATGGGTCCCTGTTCTGCTCAGCCTCCTCAGCCCCCTCATCCTGCGCTTCCTCCTCGTCCTCCTCACGCATGACAATGTTAAGGCGACGCTCCCACTTCTCGATGACGTCGGCCAGCGTGCGCTCAGGCTGCAGGTTGCGTTTCTGCTCCTGCTCCTGGCTTCCGTCCTGGTCTTGGGCGTCGGGCTGCTGCATAAACGACTCCTGCTGCGCGGCGCTCTGGCTTGACTCCTGCTGGTTGTTGCTCTTTGACGAGTCAGAGGGCTTCGACAGCGCGTTCTCGGACTCGGCAGTAGTGTTGGGGTCGGCATCGTCGTTGCCATCGAGGTTCATAGCCGAGTCAATGCCGTCGGTGGGCTTGTTGGCTCCGCTCTCCTCCATTTCCTCATCCTGCGCATCGTCCGCCAGCGGGTTCTCCTGGCCCTCGTCATCGTCCGTGGCCTCATCCTCGCCCTCGTTTTCACCCGCATCTTCTTCCTCGTCGCTGCCATCGCCGTCCTTGGTAGCAACGTTGTCATCGCCCTCAGCTCCGTCGTCCTCATCGCCGACGTCCTCGTCATCGTCAGCAACCTCGTCGGCGCCATTGCCTTCGGCACCATCGTCCTTGTTGTCGTTGTCCGCCTCCTCAGCGTCGTCCTCGTTCATCTCCGACGGGTGCTGCTCAATGGGCTCGTCCTCGGGGAGGTCGTCGTTCATGTCCGCATCCAGACCATCGTCCTCCTCGCTCTCGTCGCCCTCGTCGTCCATCTCCAGGTCATCGGGCATCTCAAGCTGCTCGCCCAAGTCGTCAACCTCGGCCATGCGGTCGAGAGTATCGTTGTTGACGCGGTCATCCATCTCGTCCTCCTCTTCGCCCTCTTCGCCCTCGTCACCTTCCTCGTCGCCGCTAGCATCAGAAAGCTCCTGCTCGCGGCCATCGTCCTCATCCTGGCCATCCTCAGCCTGCTCGCCGGACTTGTCAGGGTCGTTGTTCTCGTCATCGCTCGACCCCTCCTCATCGTTGTCATCGCCAGCGACAATGTCTGTGTCGTCCTTCTTCTGCTTTGCCTTGCTGTCGACCTTGTTGTTATCCTCGCCCTTTCCCTCCTCCTTCTCGTCCTTGTCCTCTTCCTCGTCATCCCAGAGCTTCTCATCAAGGGCCGTAGGATCGGTGAGGTCGACATCACCCAGCTGCTCATCCATCTCCTGGTCCTCTTCCTCGTCGTCGTCCTTGTCGCTATCCTCATCGTCGGTCTCCAGGTCGGCATCGCCCAACTTGCCCTCAAAGTCGTTCTCCATCTCAATGGCATCCTCATTCGTGTCGGGCTCATTCGTGTCGTCGGGCTCCTCCCCCTGCACGCCCTCGACCTGGTCCTCGCCCTCGATCTCGTCAGAGACGTTCTGTGCGCCCGCAGTCGATCCTTCGCCCATGCCCGTGCCCGACTGCATCGACTCGTCGGTCTCCTCGGAGTCATAGATGTCGTTAGAGCCCAGGCCGTGGACGATGACCGAGGTGAGAACCGTGCTGGTAGTCAGCGCAAACTGCATCGCGGTCTTGTGGAAGTCGGCGTACATAGCCAGGACATGCTGCACGATGAGCGAGTACTGGCTGATCCACGGCCGGATGAACCTGCTGATCACCGCACGGCATTCCACCGCGCTGTCCGACGAGCTGGAGGCAACCCAGGCATTTGCCAGCTTGGCGAGCTGCTGGCTGAGCTCGACCATCTTTGGCACATGGAGGGACTGCGCAAGCTGCTGCATCAGCTCCATGCGATGCACGAGCTCCTTGGGCCCCAGCCCCCACATGTTGGTCTCCGTGCCGTAGCTGGCGAACTGCCTCTCGGCCTTGCTCATTGCCTGCCACACATTCATCACTGCTGTGGCCCACTGGCCAGCAAGCGCTGCGATGTCAGACGGGATGCCCTCGCTGCGAACAGCTTCCTTGGCACTGCCGCTTGCTGGGGAAGCAAGCAGCGCGGCGATGCAGGCAGTGGATTGGAGTATTGGCTGTGTCCACGGCTCAAGAAGCGCGGGGTCCAGCTTCATTGCCTGGATGGTCTCCAGCGCACTACGCACAGACTGGGTTGCCGCGCGAGCTGCCTTCTTCGCACTGCTGACCTGCTCAAGGGCTGCCAGGTAGCTCGAAACGTCTCTCTCAGCCAGCCCCACGAGCTGGGGGGCTTCCACTGCCGCACGCGAAACCGAAAGCATGGCAGCTGCCTCGTTAACTTCGCCACAGACGCTCGAGATGCTGGCAGCTGCCTGGTCGACAACCGCCGAATCCGAACCCCATCCGCCAGCATCAGAGATAGCACGCACACCGACAGCACACTGAGTCAGCAAAGAAGACAGCTCATCGACGGCCTGCTTCAGATCGCCAACAGACACGCCATCCTCCTCCTCCTCCTCCTCTGACGACGGCTCGGCACTCCACAAAAGCACTGACTGCATCCACTCCACAGCCGAGGCCAAAAGCGCAGCCGCGCTCCTGCGGTCGCGCACGACATTGTGGTTCAGGCTCTCCATCAGCCCGGTGATATGCTGGATCTGCTGTGCGTTGACCTCCTCGCTGTGGTCCTCATACGTGGCCGTGCGCAGCTGCGTCAGCTGCGACGTGAACTTGAAGAACGCCGCATTAGCCAGCTGCCAATGCCTCTGAGCGCGGGGCGCCTCAGTGTGAACGGCATCCTGGCTGGTAGATGCAACAGCAGCCACAGCCTCCTGCCAAGCGGATATGTCCATGGGCATTTGCTTAAGCACCGCCGACTGCCCAGTCAGCGCGCTCCCCTTGGATGCCGCCTTGCCCTGCTCAGCGCTATCATCAGCGACAGGACGGAAGTGCCGCTTAAGGCCGATTTCCTGCAACCCCTTGAGGATCTCCTTAAGACGCGTGCGGCGCAGGTTGCGCTGCTCGCCCCAGAACTGCTTGATCTTGCGCTGTCTCTCCTCGTCGTCCTCGATGTACTCGTCCTCCTCCTCCTCCTCCTGCGCCTTCTGCTTCTTCGACTTGATGATCAGCTTCTTGGAAGACGGCTTGGGCGCAGATGATGAGGCTGGCTTGGGCCTCTTGACCAGGTGCCTGGGCGTCTCGACGTTCTGGAAATGGTTGATGTCGCTGACAATCTGCAGCGCAAAATCCTCGATTGGGTCCGACGCCTTGTCGCCAGCAGCGGTCTCGCCGCTGTGTCTGCTGAAGGCAGACGACCTCTGCATCATCCTATGGAGCTGCTGAAGAGTCACAGGGCTGGCCTCCAGGATCCTCGCCATGCTCGCTGGAGCCAGCTTTGCCAAAGCAGCAGCCAAGCCGTCGTCAACCTCCAGACCAAGTGCAGACCACGGCAGCGAGGCGCTGGTCACAACGCTGCCCAGGGACTTTGGCGGGGCCACGTCAAGCCCGGCATCGCTCAGCGGCAGGGGCACAATCTGGACCTGCGGCACTCTTGCAGCAGCAATGCCCGAGGTCTGGTAGATCTGGATGATCTGGAAAATCGGCTGGCTCAGCGCCTCGCGCCACTGCCTCACGCACTTCGCCAAGTGTTTGTGCGTGCGCTGGGCGCTTTCCTTCAAGGCGGCCGGGTTGACATCCTTCCACGTCGAGATCTTGACATACTGTGCCAAGTCCTTCTTCACGGCCTGCTTAGCGCGCGACAGATGCTCAGCAATGCAGGGGGCGTATTGCAGATAGTAGTCAATGGCGTTGGCCAGCGGTGCATAGACAGAGTCGGATCGCTTGACCTGGACGACGGAAGCGCCATCTTGCAACGCCTGTGCATGCAGGACAGCCGAGCGATGGGAGGCAAATGCATGGAGCATATTGAGGCGACCGCGGAACTCGCCGGCGGGGCTTCCCTGCATGAACTGGTCAATGGCGCCGACCAGCGAGGCAAAGTCGGCATCGGACTGGTTCAGCAGCGAAGAGTACAGGTTGAACCACCACTCGTTGGGCCGTCTAGCAAACTCAAGCTCCTGCGCCTGCAGCAGGTGTGGCCACGAGTTGAGCTCCATCTGGCGCCAGTGGATGATCAGCCTGGCTACCTGGGCAAGCTCGTCGATGCTCACCTCCTTGCTGGCGTATGTCTGCCAGTCCTGAGAGCGCTGGTACAAGAGTTCAAGCCCGGCGAGCAGCTTTGCGATTGGCGTGGTGATCGGGAAGCCCAGCAAGCGGCGAGACATGTCGCGGATCTGCTGCAGCACCGCGTGGTCGGGCCAGTCCTCAAGCAGGAACTCTGCACGGCTGGCAATGGCCGAGACAAGGGGCTTAAGCGACACGGCCTCGCTTGTGCAAGGGTCCTTGTAGAAGTTGTACACCTGCACGGAGCGCACACCTGAAGGCTTAGCAGCTGCCGCTGAGGTCGACGTGGCAGCGGCGGCAGCAACTGTGGCCAGCGAAAGCAGATTGGCGCCACGAAGCGCAGCGTCCATGCTTGATGGCTGCAGCTCGGCAAGATCAGGCTTGATTCCGTACATGCTTGCAGCCAGCTTGAACGCGTGGCGCTGGGCATCGCTGATCTGGGCACGCTGGATGTCCTGGGCGCCGCTGAGTGTGCCAAACTGGAGCATCACGTACTGGTGGTGAGCTGCAATTGCAGCGACTGTGTCATCCGACAGATCCTGGTAGTTCTGCTTGACTTCTTCCTCGCTGTCGTCGTAAATATCCTCGAATCCGGGGAAGATCTCGTTAAGCAGCTCCTCGTCCGTCTGCTCCTTCGTCACCTTAGACTTGAACAGGCTGGCGGCCTCTGCATCCCGCTTGCGCTTCTCATCGACTGCGCGCTGGTGGATCTCGTATGCATCGCGGAAAATCATGTCCAGCGCCTCGAGATCAGCGGGAGCCAGGACGCCACGGAACTGCACGCCCATCGTCGTCCGCATGAGCAGGGCAACAAGCAGCTCGCCGTAGATCTTGATCGGGTTGCTCTCGGGGGTAAAGTAGATCAGCGTCTTTAGGTGTGACAGGGTCGTTTGCAAGCGCGCGTTAGACTCGCGGGTGGACGGCACGCTAGTCATAGGCTGCAAGTACAAGGAGCTCACCAGCCCAGCCTTCTCGCGCATCTGGGTGCTCACCTGAGTGCGACGCAGCTCAGCAAGCTGCGACAGCCCGTAGCTGATGTGCTGTACATGGGTGCACCACACCTGCGCCACATCTCTGAATGCCTCAAAGTACCGCTTTTTAACGCGGTTCTCGAACTGCCCAATCGTGCCCTGAAGCGCGTGAACAGAGCCCAGAACGGTGCTCAGCGACTCGGCTGTCAAATCGCTGGCCAGGAGCCTCGAGCAAATGTCCCTTGCGCGGCCAAGAACGCTTGTATGCAGGCTGTGTGCCTCCTGCCACAGCTCGGCAAACGACGCCGGCGCGGACTGTGGGCGGAACACAAGCTCTATCGACGCATGCTGCGCTTCCAGCTCTGCCAGTCGCTCGGCAAATGGCCTTGTGGCGACTGTATCCGTCTCGCCAGTCATGCTGCGCTGGATAATCTGGTATGCGGCTAGGTCAGCACGACTTGCCGCAACGTCCTCTCCGAGCCAAGCCCACTGTGTGTGCGCCTTGGCTGCTGGATCAACGGGCCGTTTGGGAATCGAGATCGCAAACAGGCACATGCCGACCTCAACCCGCGCAGAGTACGCCCACTCCAAAGTCGACTCCTCCAGAGCCCTGGCCATTGCCTCTGCTGCTGGGCGCACAACATTGGCCACGGGGGCCGCAACACACAGCAGTTCGCTGCACCACTGCGAGACCAGTTTTTGGTCAACAGGGCCATCACGGTCGCCGCTTCGCCTAAGTGCATCGACTAGCTGCTCAGAGCAACGCTCAAATGAGATTGGGGCTTCGGGTGCAACAGTCACCGCTACCTGCAAGATCAGCGCAACCAGGACAGCAAGCTCAGCAGCAGCCGACCGGGTCGCCGGCTTGAACCTTGCCAGCGATCGAAGCAAGTCACAGCTCTCACGAGATACCGTTTCATGGCTATCAATTGAGCAGTCGAGCGCTGCAGCCTGCTGCCAAGTGAGCGCAGTGGCAACGGGCAGGCTGAGCCGCTTGGCAGACGCGCTAAGGGACTGGTCGGGCGAGTGCTCGGTCAAGCACGAGTACCAGTGGTACGCAATGTCGGTGAGCAGCGGCAGGATGGCTGAAGATGCAGATGACAGGGGCAGGCGGCCAGCAGCTTCGTTGACTGCCCAGTTAGCGCGCGTAAACAGCAAAGCCCACGACGAGGCGCTACTAACCGCAGCTCCACCAACTGCGCCTTGCAAATCAGCAAGCAGGCTCTCCCTTGTGCTTGAGCCCTTTTGAAGGCTGCCTGCAATGGTCGCCAAGTTGGTTATCTTGAGCCAGCTGTTGAGCTCGTCGATGCTGGCGATAATGTCTGCCGGTGCCGTGCGGCTAGCGTCCGCTGGCTGCGAGGCCTTCACACCCGCATTCTCCTCGGCATTCTCTTTGGGCTGAGGCAGCGATTCAGCAAACTTGCGAATGGCAGCCAAAACCAGGTGCCTGTCCTTACGGCTCACCGTGGCATACAGAATCGCCAGTGCCTCGGTGATCGACCCACGCATAGCGTCGTCGTCACCATACTGAGAGGAGGCCGTAGTCAGCCTACGCTCCAGGGCACGCGACTCTTCGTCAGCAAGCGTAGTTGGGTGGATGAGCGACCAGATCTTGGTGCTGTGTGAGGCATCAAGGACAAGCGTCCTGGCCACGCTCAGGAGCTGCTCTGCACGCTGGCCAACATTTCCAGGAGCATCAACTAGCTGAGAGAGTGCGCTTTGCATGCTCTCGAACCCGACAGCCAGCTCGCTCGCCGTGTTCTTGTTCAACGACAGCAGCCACTCGACACGTGTTCTGAGCAGGAACAGGGTGCGCATGAGGGGCACGAACGCGCCCAGGTCGCTATGCTCTGTCCCGTCGCCGATAGCAGCCTCAACGGCCTCTGCAGATGCGATGAAGGACTCCCAGTCAGCCAAGATCAGATCGCACCCATCCACCAGGCCAAACACAGCCTCGATATACGCAATGTCGAGGTCTGGCCGCTGCAAAACAGCCTCGCGCATGCCTTCGCCGCTTTCCGTGTTGGAGCCTCGATATACGCAATGTCGAGGTCTGGCCGCTGCAAAACAGCCTCGCGCATGCCTTCGCCGCTTTCCGTGTTGAAATGACTGGCGACCCGACGCTCGCGCTGGAACATGAGCGTGTCCGCCAGCGCACGATGCCACTGCGCAGCTGGGCCACGCGAATGCCTCTGCAGGACACGGAACAGGCTGTGGTTCAGCGGGGTGTACAGTGGAGCAGTAGCCAGCAGCTGCTGGCTAATACCGGTCTCCTGGGACAGCGCTTGGCGCGCATGAAGCACGGAGCTGTCCAGCGTCGAGGTGAGCCAGCTGCTTACCAAGTCGCTCTGCAGGATGCATTGCAGTGCCTGCGTGGCCAGTGAAGTCTGGTCAGGCTGCAGAGTGGTGAGGGCTGCAAGGAGCATACGCTCGCGCAGCTTGCGCGCAGCGGGGTCCGAGTCGCCACCAGAGCCAGCAAGCTGCATTAGCCGCGACTGCCAAGCAGCCACCGAGACAGCAGAGTCGAGCGGATCAGGTACAAACACCACGTTGTCAGCTGGGGAGTCTGCGCTGTCGACCTCTACGACCGATCCACGCTGGATGCGCTCCGTGATATGCATCGCGTGCTGAACCAGACTAGTCAGTGTTGGGCTAGGCGCCATCTCGCCATGCAGCAACGCAGGGCTTACGCCAACAGCCTCCGCAACCACTGCCTGGTCGCTGAGTCTGCGCTCGGGGGACTCAGCGGGGAGCACGCAGATTTCGATGCCGCGGTTGCGCATGGCACGCGAGAGCTCGCCATACTGCGGGTCGACAGCCATCATGATCCTAAAGTTCTCGTGGGGAACAATGGCATCCGCGCGCTTAGGGTCCTCGTTGACGTAGAGAACGCCGTTGGGCTCCAGCAGGCCGTTAAGGCGGTCGAGCACAGAGGCACTGCACAGGTTGGCTCTGTCGATGAGCAGCCAGTGGCCGCTAATAAGAGCGTCAACCAGCACGCCATCCACCCACTCGAACTTGCCTGCAACCTCAAGCGAGGCAAACTCCTGCATCTCACCGCGGATCTCTGCGACCAGGGAGCCAAGGTCGCCACAACTGCCGGTGCTGCTGTCAGCAGCAAGCTCCGAGATCTGGTCAACCAGTGCACACAGGTCCTGCGCGCTGGTGCAGAGCCTGGCCGACTGATAGAGCGCGCAGATCTGCGACAGCGACTGCGTCGAGGGCAGCTGGTAGTCGCAGCCGAGTACAGCCGTGCTGACCAGCTTGCCGATTTTGCGAACGAGCGCAGAGTGGTGGCGCTGCAGGTCCACCTGCTCAAACCCGCCAAGAATCTCGCTCGTGTCCACGCCCGAGTTCATAGAGAACTCAACCAGCTTGTTGCCCGTGGCGTTGGCCAGCCAGCGAACGAGCGACGTCTTGCCCGACCCAGCCGGGCCAACGAGAATGGCCATCCAGCGCATCTCGATGCACTTCATCAGGGACTCCATGTACGGGAGCTGCGTGTGCAGGCTGCGCAGCCGCGTGAGCCCTGCATTCTCGCTTTGTCTGGGCAGCACCGCGTTGCCCACCTGCAGCGTGCTCTCGGTGATGTGCAGCGACGGGGTAGACAGCACAAGCCCGTGGCCAAACACCTCGCGATACAGCTCCAGCACATGCGCTCTGTCCTGCTGCGTGCGCATGCGGTGGACATACAGCATCTCGATAAACTCGTCGATGGGCTTGGACGCCGGCTCCAGGGGAGACTTGGACAGCGCTAGCTCCATAAAGCGGCTCACGTCACGCAGGTTGAATTCCCATGGAGCGCCAGACGACCCAAACAGGCGCTTGACCATCGTCGCGTGGTGCATGCGCCAGTTAAACTCCAGAACGCGCTCGATGCTTGGGTGGCTGCTGTACATGTTGTCGCAGATAATCTGCAGGTCGTCGCGCGACAGCTCATCCATGTACACCTGGGTGAAGCGGTTGACAAACGACCGGGGAAGGCCCTTGCGTCCGCCGCCCTGGCCAAGTGGGTTCTGCGCCGCAAACAGGCGGAACCCAGGCGAGAGCGTAAACTCGCGATCAAGCTCGGAGATGTACACAGTGCCGCGGTGGTCAAGGCACGAGTTCAGGCCCTCGAGCACGCTCTGCGACGCCAGGTTGATCTCGTCCAGCAGCACCCAGTCGCCTTGCTTGAGGGCCTGCAGGAACGGCGCGTCGCACCACGCAAAGCCATCGTCTACTGGAAGGTCGGTTCCGAACAGGTCCATCAAGTCGGTCTGGTCCGAGAGGTTGATGCGGACAAGCCTGTGGCCAGCCAGCTTCGCCAGCGTGCTGACAAGCGTGGTCTTGCCAACGCCAGGGCTGCCTTCGAGCAGCAGCGGCTTCCCCACCTGCATTGCACGCAAGATCTTGACCAGGTTGTCAAACGTCGTGGGGGCATGGAGAGCGAATCCGCCCGAGGAAGCCTCAATCGGGCCCTCGGCGACAAAGAAAGGCGCGACGCCAACGGAAGATGGGCCGGGAGAGTCCTTGTGGACGACCATAGAGAGCAGGTCCAGCCCCGTGTCCCTGACAAGTGTCCGAGCAGGCACGACACCGAGCTCATAGCCGCCGCTCGATGCGCCCCAGCTCACCATCTCACGCAGCTTAGCCACGCACTCAGCCTTGACAGCTGTCGGCGAGCGGGTGGATGTGTTGAAGACCGACCCCTGCGTGCCGACACTGTCGAGCAGCACGAGGCAGGCGCCATGGACCACGCTGCTGTGTGCACCCATCATCTCGTGCGTCTTGACAACAAACTCTGCCCAGAACAAGTAGTCGCGCAGACTCAGCGGGTGCTGAAGAACCTTGATGCCGTCGCGCAAGTATGCAACAAAGTCGAGGATGACCTTTGCGCACACAGCGGCATCCGACACAGAGAAAAGGCGCTTGTCGAGGATCATCTGCAGGTCGTCGCTGTCAGTCGTGGTTGGCGCCCAGAGCTCGGTGAAGCGGTTGCGCAGCGCAGGACTCAGCTCGCGCTTACCATAGTCGCCGCCGGGGTTCATTGTAGCGACAAACTCGAATCCATCCTTGGCCACGAGAGCCGCTGCGCCAATGTGCTCCGCAAGCACGAGGGTGCGCGAGGGCTCCAGGACGCTGTTGAGGCGCTCGAGCACAGAGTCGTCCGCCAGGTTGAGCTCGTCCATCAGGAACATGTCGCCTTGCTTCATGGCCTGAACAAGGGGCCCGTCGTGCCACGCAAACAGGTCCTGCGATCTCGTCAGCAGCTGGTGTGCCTCCTCAAGTCGCTCCGAGTGGGCATCGACGGTCTGCTGGGCATCGGGGTCGTCCGCCTGCCACTGGTCGACAAACGCCTGCAGGTCTTCAGGCGTTTCGATATGGGCATCCGAAAGGGCATCCGCGCCGAGCACAGATGCGAGGACTTCGTGGGCAGCAGCGACAAGGGCATTTCGGTTGCGCACTGGACGCTGGCCGCCGAGAATATCGGATGATTCGGTGTTTTGGTGGCAGTTGACGATGTGCAGCTGCTGGGACTTGGCCTGGGCGAGCATCTGGCACACGGTGGTCTTGCCGCAGCCCGTCTCGCCGACAAGCAAGACAGGTTCGTGGAAGCGCAAGCAAAGGGCGGTGAGGATGAACAGACGGCGCATAGCCTTTGTCCATGCAATCGACGCGCCTCCCTGGAGCTGCTGGAAGGCTTGGAACTCGGGCATCTGCCGGAGCCGTGACTCGGAGTACAGCCCACCGACATCAATGCCCCTCTTGGCGTTGGCGCTGGCGTTTTCCTCCGAGGCAGCGCTCTTCGGGTAAAAGGCGCGCTCAATAGCCCGCTTGACAACAGCCTTCTCCTCGTCGTTGCGCACGCGCTCGGCAATAAGCATGAACCCGTGCTCAGCAAGCTCGCTCTTGGTCGTTGCATGGCGGTTGGCCCAGCGGAACAAGTCGCGAAGCGTGATGAAGCCATGGCTGGCTTCGAAGATGCGCGTTTGCGCACGCACCTGGGTGAGGTTGCGGTACACATCGACAAGTAGCTTTGCGTGCGTCGGCGGCACCTTGCAGCTGTCGACGATGATCTGCTGGAGCTCCCTCTCTGGGATGTCGTCAAAGTGCAGCTCGACAAAGCGGTTGCGGAAGGCTCTGGAGAGCGCCTTGCGGCCACCATAGAGACCGGCCGGATTCTGCGTGGCAAAAAGCATGAAGTGCGGGTGTGGGCGAACAACCTCCTGTGTCTCGGGGATGACGAGCTCGCGGTTGTCGTCAAGCAGGCGGTTCAGGGCCTCGAGGACGTCCGACGGCGCAAGATTGAGCTCATCGAGCACCAGCCAGTGGCCGTGTCTCAGGGCCTTGACAAGCAGACCCTCCTCGAACACAAGCCTCCCGTCCACCGAGGTGTACGACCCAAGGTACTCTTGCAAATCCGTGTGCTCGTGGTTGTTGATGCGCACAAACTTGTGGCCCGTCTTGCGCGCCAGATACTGCACCATGCTCGTCTTTCCCGCGGATGTGGGGCCCTGGATCAGCACCGGGTAGTGGCCGCACATGACGGCGCGAGCAAGCGACTTGATCTTGGTCTCGACGGAGCTGGTGACCACATACCCGCCATCGTCCTCGCACGCGTCCTCGCCCAGAGTAGGCAGCCAGAAGCTCTGGACAAGCACGGTGTCGGGCGATCGGCAAGGCGGCACCTGGCTGAGCATCTGCTTCAGGCTGTCGCCAGCAAAGACCCTGTGCAGCTCGCTGATAAGCAGCGCCTGCGTGGTGCTCTCAAGCTGCGTGACAAAGGTCATGTACAAGCCATCGTAAAGCGCACGCTTGAGCGAATATGCCTGAGCGTTCTCCCGGGCATACGTGAGGCTGCGCGTGAGCGTACGCAGACTGTAGTGCGGCTTTTGGTTGGCGCCGTCAACGAGCTTGTGGTCGGCAGCCAGCCGCTTGCCAGCGCGGTAGAACTCGATGACGCGGTGGCAGATGGCTGGCGGCACGTTGGCGGGCAGGTGGGTGCGGATGATGGACAGCAGGTCGTCGTTGTTGTTGTCCGGCGGGTGCACAAAGAATTCAGTGAAGCTGCTGCGCAGCCCGGGCGGGAGGTCGCGCTTGCCGACGTCGTTGGAGGGGTTCATGCAGGCAAACAGGCGGAATCCGGGGTGGCAGGGGATTCTCGCGCCCGTCTCAGCAAGAAGCAAGGACCGCTCCTTCTGCAGCAGCCCCCCCAGACACGCCAATGTCTCGGCCGTGGCCAGGTTGATCTCATCGAGGAGGATCCAGCCACCAGTGCGCGCAGCCTTGACCAGTGCTCCCTCAACAAAGCTGAACACCATTTTGGCCCCCTTCAGGCCCTCAAAGTCCTCAACGCTCGACTGGAACGCCGCCCACTCGCCCGCCAAATCATCAACGCTCTCGGCCGACAGCCTCGGCCGCTTCTTTGGTGCCGACTGTCCGCCCTCATCGCCACCGTCGCGATCGGCCGACTCTGCCGCATCGCGAGCCTTTTGGATGACCAGCGCGGCCATCTTGATCGCTGCCTGGTACAGGCTCGCCAGCCGCTTCCAGTCCTTCCTGCCATGCGCAACACGCACCTTGTCCAAGAACACCGCATTCTTGCGCACAGAGACAGTACGGCCAAAGAGCTTGTCAAACGTCTCGCGAAGCCTGAGCGCAATGAGCGAGATGTCGACAGGCCTGAACCCGCCGAGCAAGTCGGACGAATCGCTTTGCTGCGACAGGTTGAACACAGACAGCGATCTGCCAGCAAGCGTCGCCAAGTGCTGCACAACAGTGGTCTTGCCAGTTCCAGTCTCGCCAGAGAGAAGAGTAGGCTCCGAAAGCTGGACGCATGTGGCGATGCGCTCAAGCAGGCACCGAGAGTGGTGTGTGTCGGCAAAGGGCATGCGGTCGCTGGAAGCCGTGCCGTCAATATCAAGCGTAGCACGGCCAACCTTGAGCATGCGGCCAGTGGTCGAGACGATGGGGCTGTGCTGGTCGATAAACAGGTCAGCGCGCTGCTTGGAAATGCCAAAGACCGTGCCAATGCGGTGCACCAGAGCGCGCCACTTGTCATAGTCAGACTCTTTCAGCGTAAACGTGTCCACAGCCTCCTGGAAGAGCAGGAAGCTGTCGTTGTCGTAGAACTTGCTGAGTCTGGTGCACCATTTGATCAAGTCGCTCATGCTGAGTGCCTGCGCAGATCTCCTAACCAACGACATGCCTGCTGAGGGCCCGCCGATGATATCGGCCACCTGGCTGAAGGACTGTGCAAGCAGCTCGGCATGGGCGGCAAGGTTCGGAAACACGCCTGCAATGATCTGGGGCATCTCGGACTCCAGAGAGCTGATCTCCAGGCGCGTCCATATGCTGCTTCCCAAGAGCCCGTCCATGCCAGTCCGCAGCGACGACCTGCCGTGAGTGGAGAGCGTGGCGAACAGACGGAACTGGATATGCGCAGGGATGTTCTCGCCACGGCTGGCAACAAACAGGGTGTGCGATTCAAGCAACGGCACCAGCGTCTGAATGACATCCGAGGGTGCCAGGTCAATGTCTTCGATCAAAACCCACTTGCCCTCCGCAACAGCCGTTGTCAGCAGCCCAGCACGCCACTCAAAATCGCCCGCCTTTTGCGTGGTGACGTAGTTGCCCAGCAAGACCTTTGCGTCCATGTTGTTGCTCAAGTGGATCGTCACGAGTTCGTTGCCCGTGCGCTTGGCCACCCACTCGACCAGCGACGTCTTGCCCGATCCGATGGGGCCCTGAAGCAACACGGGCTCGCTGCGAGATGTTGCAAGCGCTATTTCGTGGATGTTTTTGGTAACCATAGGCGTGAGAACCAGATCGGCTGACATCTGCGCCGACTCCTGCGAGTGAAGCAGCACACCGCCGACATTGGCCACGCAGGTGCTGAGCAGAGAATCGCTGACCCAAGGGTGGCTATCTGATGGCATCCTCTGCCACAGCTGCTCATCAAGGTTGGTCCGATTCTGTGCCACCATTTGATCCGCCGCTGCCTTATCGAATAGCTCCTCGCCATGAACAAGGTACGCCAATGTACGAGCAACAAGCCCCGTGTCAACTCCCAAGGACTCAATCAGCCGTGCTCTGCCTTGGTCTGACAGCGACTTTGCCAGGCACAGGCATTCGCATGCGATCAGGCGCACCGACCCATCGTCGCTGGACCCCATCAGCATTGTCAGCGGTGTCGCCCAGTCCCAAGAGTCGATGCCACTGGTAACCTCGGGAAGCCTGCGAAGGAGCCTAAAAGCGACCACAAGGCTCTGCCGAATAATATCCATGTTTTGCGCTGCCAGTGCATGCTGAACTACAGAGCCAGATGAGCACCTCTGGAAATAGCTCATCACCAAGCTCTTGATCTGCGGCGAAGTGCCCAGCAAGATCCCCGACGCATACGCGACGCACAGGTGTGCCCTCTCGGACTCCATGTGGGGCGACAAGTGGTGGAAAACGACAGCCGGTGCCTCGGGCAGCGTCCACCGCGCAACCAGATCAACAAGGATCGGTCGAAATACCATCGCCACTGTGATGGTGAACTTGCCGTCTGTCCAGCCGACCGTCCCAGATGTGTCCTCCTCCACATTGCTGGCATCGAAATCGACTCCCTCGGCAAGAAGAAGCGCAGAGATGCCGTTCAGCGCATCGGCAACTGCCTTGTCCTTTGGCGCATTGGCCCATTTGCGCAGCTTCTTAACGATACCCTTTGCCACTTGTGGGGGCTGGATGCTGCCGTTGTCCAAAAGAGAGATCAGATGCAAGATAGCTTTAGGCAGGTCGACGCTCAGCGGGTCAACATCGACCATGTGTATGGTGTCCTCCAGCGGTTGCAGTGCCACGCCAGATCGACTGTTTGGCTGATCACCTGTTACTCCATCGCCGCCATCAGCATCGCTGGCGCTGCCGGCTCCATCTCTGACACTGCTGCCTCGAGCCGCGATATCCAGCCTCTGAAGGCCACGTTCAACTGCGCCGACACTAGGCCGCTGGCTGTCCTCTGCTGCCGGCATTTCTAATGTATCTATGCCTTGGTTTGCTGTTCTACTTGGTTGTAAGCGACAATAGCGTCTGCCGTTTGGCGCTCTGGTGTTTCTGTCCTCTGTGTATGTGTCCTTGGAGGAAATAGCAATAAGAGATAGAGAATGCGTGAATACAACAATAATAGTAGCGGTGCCTCTATGAATAGTGCGAGCACGTCAATTTGCAAGGGGGAAAATGTGTGCAAGCGTTAGAGACGAAAGGCGCAACGGCGGAGGCTACGCCATTTTTTTTTTCATGCCTCTTCGACTGCAAAGAAAAAATATTCTAAAAGCTGATCCGGCTTGCCTGTCGACTCGGCTCATCTGTTTGCTCCCCGGCACTGGCTCACATCGCCTCCAGGCAAAGCAAGTGCACAGAGAATTTCAGAACGCGACATTGCCACCTCAATTCCTTGCATCTCCTTCGTGCGTTGCTGCTGCTGCTGCTGCTGTTATTCCCTGCTGCACTTACACTATTTGCTCTTCAGTGATTCATTTCTCGCCCAGCTTGGCTTGCGTGGAGTAGACTTTTTGTTTGGCAATGGCGTCCACAGGCCCCAATCCGCTGGAGCTTCTTCGTGAGTACACGATGCAGAACAAAAGCGTGGAGTTTCTCGACAGCGAGGGCAATTTGACCAGGGACCTGCTTAGGGCAGCGACAGTGCGGTTCGGCGAGGACGCGTCGTTCCCGCGCGACACGCCCACGAGCTACTCGCGAGGCAACAACGAGGCAGACCAGTATACCCTGTCGGCACTCTTGCACTTCCTTGACCACCGGGACCAGAGCTTCTACGAGTACATGAAGACGACCAATACAATGGGGTTGCAGACTGTGTCCTTTGGCGACCGCATCAGTTTGCTGGACTATTTGACAGGAAAGTCTGCTAGTGCCGGGCAGGGCAGTGGGCCGCAGGCTGGCGAGAAGCATGGAAACACAGATGCCGATGGTCCTGGCGAGATAAGCGACAGTAGTAGGCGTACGAGGATGCGGACTGCAGCTGCAGAGGGCGTGGGTGCAGCGACATCAGCAGGCGACATTGCGCGGGACATCATGCGTCGCGAGCGCCTCGTTGTCACTACATCGACGGCACTGAGCAGCAACAAGAGCTTTTCGCGCGTCCCCGAGATGATCAAGGACCTGTTCCCTTCAAAGCACGGCGCGGGCTCACAGGCGGCCAAAGGAGCAGCAGGAAAGCCATCTTCTGGCGCAGCAGCGGGTGCTAGCGGATCGTCGCACAGACGGATGGGACACAGGAAGCGCCGCGACCCGATCATTGTTGTGCCGGCGGCCACCACAGCGATGCTCAACATGTACAACATCAGGTCTCTTCTGAAGGACCACCAGTTCGTTGACAGCAGAGATATGATGGAGAAGGGCGGGTCGAAGCCTCGCGAAGTGATCATAGAGCACACAATGTCTAACGGTGGGCCCAGCCTGCGGTTCCGTGTTGTTGATTCGGTGCTGGATTTCACAGAGGCCGATTGGAACAGTCTTGTTTGTGTGTTTACACAAGGTGCGGCGTGGCAGTTCAAGAACTGGACGTGGAGCACGCCCGAGGAGGTGTTCCAGAACTGCCTGGGGTACTATCCAAAGTACCACGATGAGCGGCCAAAAGACACCACGCGCTCGTGGGGCATCTCGATGCTGAACATCGAGCGGTCCAAGCGCCACACAGACAGAGCCACTGTGGTTGGCCTGTGGAACAGCATTGAGCAGTATATCCAGCGCCGCAAGCCCGATTTCCTCGAATGAGCTCTGCACCGCCATTCCTCTGGTTTCAGCCATATCTTCTACGCCTCATGTTGGCAGCCCTCCCTTTTTATTGTAACGATCGCATGCCATATATCTTGTTTGCAAAGTTGGACATGTGCGTCTCTAGGCCAACGGCCCAGCATTCGCGATGCTGGACACCGAGGCATTGGCAGCACTAGCAATTCGCTCGATATGCGCAGCAACAATGCTGTTAAAGCGGTATGCAGAAGGATCGTTCTTCTGGCCAGCCAAAGTCGGCGAAGACTTGGAGTAGTACGAGCCGGTGATGCCGACAAGCAGCGCTGTGGGCGCATTTGTTAGCAGCGTGTAGCCGACAATGGGATCGCCGCCCAACCTGTCGCCAAACACGGACTGGTTTCTCACGGGCATTGTACAAAAGAACTTGTCCTGCGGGTAACCTGGAACTACGCCTTTGCACTCGGCCTCGGTTCCCTGCATGAGCTTGACAAACGGCGAGTATGTAAGATCTGTCGTGTTGTACATGTTGAGGTTTGCTGTGCCTGGAATGCCAGTTTGCGTGCTGATGACAATTGGCCTGATGGAGTCGCTGAGCTCCAGTGGCGCCTCTAGCTCAATGATTGCAAAGTTTGTCTCGCTGTCGACATCGATGCTCTTAACCACGCTGTGCTCCTGTGCTGTATCAGGCAGGTGGGGCATGTAGCGCTTATCAGATCCGGCGGCAATCAGCCATTGCCCGGGGCCATGCAGGGAGCGGGCATATTCTGCGTTGGCGCATGCAGCGCTAGTCACCAGCACAGTGCTGGCGATGACTGACGCCGAGCACTGGCGGAATGCGCCGCTCCCCGGAGTCGCCCAGAACAGCCCAGCAATGAACTTTGCATTTTGGAGGTTAAACGGCACCGGCACGGTGGTGTCGACTGTAGGCTGTGCTGCTGGGGCATCCTGGTGGAATACTTGAACAGGAGTGCCTGCCACCGCGCAGGCGAACAGGAGCGCGAAGAAGGGGTGCGCGATTAGCATGATTGCCGGCAGCTGTAGCTTTAGCGCGTATGCAGCGTGTGGTGATGACTATGCAAATGCAGGTGCAAAAGTATTGAGAATATGGAGCTGCGGACGTGTGTGAAGCAGAATCTCAGGACGCGCCCCACCTCCTCTGCCTCTTATACTGCACAGCTCACGGCAGCGCCGGTGCAGAGGACGGAGGACAATGCTGGCAGCGGTCTGTTTGGTGCCAGGCGCAGTGTTTGGTCTGGAGCGATGACAAAGAGCGGCAATAGGGACGTGCAAAGTCTTTGTAAAGCCGCGAGGCGCGATTGTCTCTTGCACAATAGAGCCCTGGCCTTATTCCTCGCAAAAATGCTTCTGCTCATTCTACCGATTTCGCCAGTCAGCTCTGGCTGAGAATAGAAAATAGGTCCATCGCCGGGTCTGCGCTGCTCTGCTCGTTATTATCTTGGCTGGCATGAAAATTTTTCATTAGAGCCCAGACTTTTTCTTTGTCCGGCCAGCGAGCAGCCACCCCCGCCCGATTTTTCGCCTCACCCATCCCTGCTCTCCTTTCCCTCCACCACACTGCCTGTCCTTTTCACAGCTCTTGCTTTCTCGAATACTGATATACACAATGTCCTCGCACAACGTCGAATCGCGTGTCATCAAGGCTCCCGTCGAGAAGGTTTGGGATGCCCTGCGCAGCCAAGACTTCAAGTTCTGGTCCATTGTCAAGTCCGTCGAGCAGCCCGCCAGCGCCACCGAGGTCGGCAGCACCCGCAAGGTCGCCTTCAACGACGGCACCGTCCAGCAGTACCGTCTGGTCGAGTTCTCCGAGCTCAAGCACTCTCTGACCTACGAGATCGTCGAGTCCGAGCCCGCTGTCCCCGTCCTCTCTGCCCAGCACACCATCCACGTCCTCCGTGTCTCTGCTGATGACACTGCCTTTGTTCAGTGGTCCTCTGACTTCAGCTCCGATGGCTCGTCGGCTGCCGTCCAGGACTCCAAGTACAAGAAGCTCGAGGCTCTTGCTGACCTTGCCAAGGCTCTTGAGAACTAGACCACATGCTTTGCCCTAGGCGACCACGTATAATAAATAAGATGAGACGAGTCGCAAACTTCGTTCCCCGCATTTGCGCATCGGCGGGCTAGCCGAAATGATCTGGGATGGCCATGTGCCTTGTCCCCTAACTCGGGGCCAGTGGTGGCCATCAGAGTCACCCTCGCGAGCTCCGCGCAAACGGCGGCCGCGGTCTGATCTGTTGTCGCAGGCACTATATCCTCAGCACCCCTTGTCTCCACCGCTTCCCTTTGACGCTAGAGATTTGTACCTGCACAATGTCGAATGAAACACACAGGTCGGCTGCCACGGCACCGGCAGAGTCAGAGTACATAGCAGTCAGCCCGATTATCAGGTACATCAACCACTCGCTCTCTGGCATCACCGAAGCCTCGCGGGTAGCTGTGCGGATCAACAAGTCGACCATGGACGTCGACTATGAGCCAACAAAGATCTGGCTCAAACGTGCCGCATGCGCTGTGCTCTTTGGCGCCACTGCTGCAGCCATCTTGTACCGGCGAAAGCGTCTGAACGATGTCGGCGGCCTTGTATCCCTCGCTGGAGCCAGCCGTCCTATTCTGTCAGGGATCGCATGGAGTAGGTATCTGTGTATGCAGCATGCTTTCCATTGCTCAGGCTTGCACGCCGATGTACTGTACCTAACTCCAGCCCACTTTGCTTTATTTCATTGTCTGTCTGTGTGTAGCTACGGGAATTGCTGGCGCCCTCAACCTGCGGCCAGTCCACCCAGAGGCCTCTACGCCTAGCATTAATCCAAAGTAGCCAGCTTGCTGATGTCAATGCCCTCCAGCCGCACATAGCATGTGCCTGCTGCACTGTCTTCTCTTTCCTGGGGCCCCTTTTTCTTTATTTTGCTTTTTGCAGCAGTATTGAAATGCCATTCCCCTTACCAATGTTTGGCCATGAGAACGAGTACGATTTTGCCGAGTGTTGTGACACGCCATCACCAGCTTCAGATAGCAGAATCACTATGACAACCAGCAAGTATTTTGCGCTTAAGCGACCAGCGGCCGCTCCGTCGCCATCTAACCGCACCGCGAAGCCAGCAACGCCAAGCGACAACACCTACCAGTGGAAGAAACCCAAGATCGCATATTCGCCGCATGCCCCATCAGCAGCAGCATCTACTATGACAGGACGTGTGCCTGTGAGCTCGTTGCCGGCAGAGTTTGCACATGCATACCCTTTCACGCACTTTAACCGCTTGCAGTCGGAGTGCTTCGGCGATGTTTTCGGATCCAGCAGGAATATGGTTGTCAGCGCGCCAACCGCCTCGGGGAAGACTGTGCTGATGGAGCTTGCCATATACAGGCTCTTTCAGCACCAGGCCTCTCGATCTCGCTTCAAGGTGCTATACTTGGCGCCATTGAGGGCCCTGTGTGCTGAAAAGGCACTGGACTGGAAGGCCAGGTACTCCAGGTGCGGCCTGGAGTGCATTGAGGCTGCTGGCCCCGATGCTGACAGCTTGTCAGCGACTCCAAAGCCGGCGGGCGATGCTTTGCTAGCCGGATCACATATAGTGTGTTCGACTCCCGAAAAGTGGGTATCCATTGCCAGAAACTCAGACTCCAGCACATCGCTTCTGCGCACATTCAAGCTTGTGCTCGTTGACGAGTGCCATATGGTCGGAACCGACCGCGGCGCATGGCTTGAAATTGCAGTGTCGTCCATTCGGATGGTGAGCAAGGATGCGCGTGTCGTTGCTGTCTCAGCAACTGTCGGGAATATTGGGGACATTGCAGAATGGCTCGGAGTCGGCCATGGTGCTTCCGGGCTGGAGTCGACCTGCATGGCAAAAACGCGTGTCTTTGGCGAGGAATACAGGCCAGTGCCCCTGACGAAAGTTGTTCTGGGATTTGATTCTCGTATGCCATACTACAAGTTCCAGCGGAACCTCGACTTCAGGCTGCCTGGTGCCCTCAACAGCCACAGCTGCGGGAAGCCTGCTCTGATATTCTGCTCGACCAGAGGCTCTGCACAGGACACCTGCCGCCACCTGATAAGGAACAAGAGCCAGCTTGCGCACCAGCCAGCGCCCATTCACCTCACATCGCTGTTTACAAACCACTTGCTCAATGGTAAGCCCACAGGCGGCTACAGGCGAGATGCCGTGTCTCACACTGCCTCTAACTCGGCTATGACCAAACCTGCTTGCTGTCTAGAGTCGGTGCCGCATGGAATCGCATATCATCACTCCGGCCTATCGTCGAGCGACAAAAGGAGGGTCGAGCAGCTTTTTGCAAGTGGGTCGATCCGCATTTTGTGTATGCTCAATCCTCAGCGGTGCCTGCACATGCCTGCACTATTAGAGTTTGGTGCTGCTGAAAGGAGCTCTTAGTGGAAATCTTGCAGACATTGTGTAGGTTCAACATCAGCCCTCGGGACCGGCGTCAACTTGCCAGCACACATGGTTATCGTTAAGGGAACAAAGGGTAGGAGACAATAGTGAAATAGTGACCGTTCTCGCAGTATTTTCTCACCGCTGCTCAGTGCCTAGCTCAGCATACGTTTACTGCCTGTAGGATACGTGGATAGCAACTATGCTGAGTACCGCGCCTCTGAGATTTGGCAGTTTATTGGCAGGGCTGGACGTCCACAGTTTGGGTCGAGTGGCAAGGCACTGATTCTTACTGAAAGCAGCATGGTCAGCAAATACCGCAACATGGTCGGTGGGTGTGAAGTGCTTGAAAGCAGGTAGGAAACCTGCAGGTGTCAGTAGCGCACACAAGTGCATTTCTGACATCGCTGCTCACTCTTGGCATATTTTTGTGCATGGTGTTTGCAGCCTGTATGGTGAGCTTGCGCGGCATATCATAATCGAGGTGCGCAAACAGACCTTTCAGACAGTCGCTGATGTTTACAAATGGTAGGTGGTGCTTCAGCCATGGTGGTTATTCGAGCTTGGCATTGGATATTGATTTTGGATGTGCTACATGTGCCATAGGCTGAGCTCCACCTTTTTTGCCGTCAGGGTTAAGCATAACGCATCAGGATACATTCCGCAGGATGCTCTGAGGGCCGTTTCCAGCAGCCAATACTGTCAATGTAAGCAGCACTGGCCGCCTGTTCAGCATCCGGTTTTATGCGGGCAATCGCCTTAATTATCGGCTTTCTACCTTTGTATTTGTTTGGCTTTTGGATGTAGGGTGCATTGACCAAGTGCTAGCTAGCCTTCAGAAAGCGGGGCTGCTTGAGGTGCAAAGCAGCAGCAACATCCGCCTTTTGCGTAAGTGTGGTGTATGAGCCGAGAATCTGCATGTCTAGGAAGATGCTTGGCTGCTGCCCCATGCCATTCAGGTGCTTATTCTCTTCATCCAGCGTTTGAAGGATACAAATAGCTCTCGGAGGGTGCATTGCAAGATACCAGGTCGATCCAATTAGTATGACAAAAGTACTTTGGACTCTGCCCCCGAACCCAAGCTGCCAGCAAGTTGTAAGTACAAACAACTACCAGCGACATGTGCGCGTCATCGAGCACATAATCTGACAGCTGCTTCTTGGTCCCTTGTGTATTTCTGATACCGCATAGCTGGAGCATGTTTGCGACAGCCAGGAGTTCGCAAACATGAAAATTACGACTGGGCAAAAAGGTGCCTTGAACGAGATGAATAAAAGCCCACCCTTGCGGTACAAACTAAAGGGCAGAGTCCAATCGCTCAGGGACAAGGTGTTTCTTCTAATCCAGGTAAGCAGCCTCCAACTCCAACCAAGAATAACGCCGAAACGGGAGACACAGGTAGCATGAATATTCAAATGCACCAATATTCTATAGTACCGACTGCTTGGCAGCCAGCTTCCAATTGGCAAGCATTCTGCTGGACTGGCAGCCGATATGAACAGGGCAATCCAGGTCGCTTTGGGCCCCGCCATGTGTATTCGTGACTGCTACATTGAGCGCGGCGATTTGCACGGAATCACCCACTCGATGGCGATGTAAGTGCCAAACCCCCTGTAGGAAACTGCACTATCCATAGGAGAACGTGTGCATGTGCATGTGGGCTCTAGCATAGATCGCTCTATGGCCACTGCGTGTTGTAGATGTCGCGAGGTGGCTGCGAGGTGCTTTGAGGACTCATCTGCTGTGCTGCAGCAGATCGACGGAATTGGCCCCCGCTATGCCAAAATGCTATGGGAAAAGGGTGTCAGGTCCATAGTCCATCTCCAGGAATCTAGCACCAGGGATATCGAATATGTAAGTCAGGACACCCGATCACAAAAGCACACATGTGCTGTACCGTTACCTGCGATGCCACCCATTCATTTCCGCACTTCAGCTGCGCGCTTGCCTGTAGTTTCTGAACAGAAGCCCACCATTCGGCACAAAGGTGTTGGCGAGTGCTGCAGCAGTGCCCAGCTATTCCATCGACATTGCCTCCAGCTGGATCGATTCACAGCGAATTGTGTTCGCCATAAAGGTGTGCTGCTCATTCAGGACGAGGAGTTCGCCTGAGAACAAACAACGCACGGTAGCGAGCGCAGCCCCTGCAGCCATTGTTGCATATACCTCTGATGGCGTCTTGCTCGCTTGCGAATTGGTTGACCTACCACCTTCGGCTTGCTACGAAACCCAGGCAGGGCTGTGCAACCCCAGTCCTGGATCGTCTGTGATTGTCGAGGTGGCACCCGAAAAATACGGCAAGTACCAGCCGCTGGACATAGAATTCCAGAGCAAGTAGTGCCAACAGCTGGGTACTAATGAATGTCAAAAAATGCCAACTACACACCAGCCCGTAGCTGGATGCCGCAAGCGCATTGAGGAGAAAGTCGCCGAAACCAGCATGCACGCAGCGCCAATCAGGCTGGATGGCTACATGCGAGGCAACGAGCAGATGCACAGAATCGATGCACACTCAAAACAAAGCAAACAAGACACAAGTCCTTGCCAGGCTGCAAGCAACAATGCCCTCGACGATATAATGTTCGCGGTCAGCGATTCGGAGCTGTCGCTGCTTCTCTCGCAGCAAGAACTTGAAGAGTGCTCACTACCTAGCACATGCATTGACCTCACCGGCGGCTCGCAGCCAATGTAGCAAGTGGCAGTTGCTGTACGATACACCATGATGTCATGTAGCCATGTTGGGCTCAGTGCCCGGTCTAAGCAATCGTGTCAATGCCACTTGAAAATATCTATTCTGCTGCTGCCAGAATACTGTCTGTTCGCTTACACTACTTTCCAACCGACTCCCTTTCTGACCCAGGAGGCGAAGGCTGCTGGCGTGGGGTCCTTTTCTGCACCGTCTGACTTGACTTCTTCTCGCTGCCTGCTGTGCGCAATAGCTCCCGCTTGCCAGGCACGGCTGAAGAGCCTGCCACGTTGTCTGCAGAGACACACATGGACACCGCTACCTCCATGGGTTTCGGACCCACCACTGGATGCAGCTTGGTGTCGAACTCGGCTGATGCACACTGCTGGGACGAGATTTCGTGCATGTATATCGATGTTGTGTTCTCTTTGTTTTCCTGCATGCTGGTGCCATCTTGGTCGAGCACAGCCGCGATGGGGCACTCGGCGCTGTTCGTCTGGTCATCATAACAGAGCCCGCTATCATGGCGTTGCCGGCGATGGCTGCAATCCTGTGCAGCACCAAACATTCTGGTGTGCAGCTCGGCCATGTTGCTATTCCCATTGCTGGCATGGCTAGTGGCCGGGTATCTTGGGATCGCCCGTGCCATGAGCCTAATGTGCTCCAGCTCAGGCCGCATAGGAACGGCACCGTATGTCCAAAAGCCAGCACTCCCCACCACATAGTCAGTATCGTCGCGGCCAGCCATCTGCGTGTCCATGGCCCTGATTGTATCGGCATGCTTGCGCAGGAAGTCCACTCTGGGCAGAGTGAGCTTGCTCTCCAGGTCAAGAACCAGATCTAGCAGCAGGTGGGTGCGGGGATCGGAGAGGAACATTGGGTCGGCAACCTCGATGGCTTGTAGTGACCTTACCAGGTATGTGAGTCTAGCGATGTGGATGGCGTACTCCTCACTTGCTAGTGGTGGCAGGTGCTGCGAGGTTTGGTCGTTTAGCAGGGCAGTCTGTGGCTGCAGCTGCAGCGTGTGCGCATCATCCAGCACATATGGCTGGAAGTCACCCATAGCAGCATGGCGAGACATAAACCCAGCAATGGGCTGCTCGCTGTCGGCGCAAGTCTCTAGCAGCTCAGCGACCCTGGCTGGCTTTTGCAGCCTGAAGAGCGGCGACGTGATGGGCTCGCTCCCCGAAAGCAGATGGCGTCTGTACAGCACGTCAGTCTTGGGCCTGTTGCCACGGATCCATTGGCAGATATCCAAGTGCTTCTTCGCACCACTCTGCCTACTCGAGTCATGGCCCTCTTGTACCTCGACAGCCTGATCGCTGGCATCTAGCGTCTGCGACAGCCTGGTGGCGTTCGACTGTCCGCCCAGCAAGCGGTTCTGGTCCGTCAAGTAGTCCACCTGGTTTTGCAGCTTGAACAGCTGGATCTGCATTTGCTTGAGTGACTCGCTTTCGCTCATGGCAGGCAGCGGATGGTCATATGCCTCGCCTATTTGATCAAACGCCTGGTACATTCTGTTCATGCTCTCCTGAGTGCGCGGGCGGCTGCTGGTGGGCTGGTGCTGTCTTGTGGCGTCAGAATTAGTGACTTTTATGATATAGTCAAGCATGTCTGCCGAGAATGACATGTAAGGCGAAGATGAGCCTGGGCGAGCCCGGCTTATGTAGTCCTTGCCCGAGCCTGCCTCGTGCTGCATCCTGAAACCACGTATCTTGCTGTGTGCCTGCGCGCGGCTATACGTGTGATTTATCGCGGAAGGATCTGTCAGTGTTAGATTCAACTCTGCCTTGGCGCAGTGCCTGTTGTGGGGGGTGGAAGAAAAGGGTGGGTGCGTGCTTGATAAGCAATGAAGTCCAGATGGAAAAGCAAGCTTTCAGGGAAAATGTGGATGCGAGGAGGCTAATATACCCACTCGAGGACAGCTCCAGATTGTTCCTCCAGCACCCTGTTTTGGCAGCAACAGCGAGCACTCGTCCCTTCCTAGCAGCAGCCAGGACGCAGGCTGCCCAAGCCATGTGACGTGCTGTGCCTGGACGCCTGCTCGAAAGCCCTGTCGGATGCTGTGATTCACACTCGGCAGGCATTTAGGCGTGCGGGGAGGCGGGAATGCCAGCACGCGTCGGGTTGTCTGGCTGCAGCAACAATAGCAGCCATTCGCAGCGCTTGCCTATTTTAGGACGCCTTGTCTGGCTGCAATTGGGGGAGGAGAGGACACCGTTTGCTACGAATAGCGACAACGGCCACACGGATCACGGCCAGGGACGCAAGTTTCAGAGGGCGTGAGAGCATTTATTGCTTGCTCTTCACAGTCAAAAAAAAAAATGCACAGCAGGGCACTTGACTTTACTGTCCCTTGCTTGCAGGCTTCAGAGGCCGAATGATCTGTGATGCTGAGACTCCCTCGCCGTAGTAGCGCCGTGTGGGCTGAACGCCAGTTTTCCTTGCCATCGACCTCGTCATCCGCACAGGTGCCTCCCCCAGCACCTGTTCGATCTCTTTGGCGTTGATATTTTCTTTTGTCCGCTTTTGTCGCCGAGCATTGCTGCCTGCTGCTGCTTTCTGAATCCTTGGCTTTTCAGGCAGCTTTGTCTTGGAGCTGCTGGCATGCAAAGCACCTGATTCGTGCGCTGCATTCGTACGACCCGGCTGAGCTGCCGCCCTCCCTGCATTCCTTTGCCTGTCCCTGTTAGCAGGATATACGTCTTCTTCTGGCGATAGTGACGAGGAAGAACTCTCGACAATCCGTGATCTGTGCACGCGGCTTGGCACCTGTGCGTGGCTGCTTGCGGCTGCCTTGATTGGGGCAGCGACATACTCCTCGGCCTCTTCAGGCGAGTCTTGTTCCTCGGCCAAGCCAATCTCTGGTTCTGACCCCGTGTCTATTGTGCTTGGAGAACCGCTGCTCCTGCTGCTGCTGCTAGGGCCTTGTGCAGCAGCAGCATCTGCCCCAGAGCACTCGCTATGGCTGCGGAGGCTGCTCTTGGTGTTGTTGCTCCAAACTCTGCCCTCGCTATTCGAGCATGCCATGCTACCATTGCTGTTGCTATTATCGGATATATTAATGCTGCGCATTCCATTCACCAGCACCAAGGGCGTTTGTTTTGCTGCTGCCGGCGCTGGCCCATCTGCCACCGTGATAACAAACTCATTATCGCTGCCCTCCCTGTGAAAGCGAGCGCGCTCTGGGTTGCCGCGATACCGCGCTTTCCGCCTCGCTTCCCGATCACCTACAGCGTGCTTACACAAGGACATGGCGCTTGGTGAAGGCTCCCGTGATTTACGGTTAAATTGTGCGCTTGCATTGGCACCTTGCTCTGCCCAGTACCTGTTGAGTCAAACGACATTACTACCAAAGCATGTGCATGTGAAGCGAAATGTAGAAAGTGGGCGCTAGGAGAGCAGAAAGGAACAGAGCTAATTTGAGTAAACAACAATGCCTGCTTGTTTGCTGTTTCGATGCTGTGCACGTGAGTCTGCCCCACAAAGCAAGCGCCAGCAGACATGCTGCGCAGGCGTCTGCTGGGTCGGGTGCTTGGCCTGCCACCCCACTGGACTGCCTCTTGTCTACATATTTTGATATAGCGGATGTGTAATGTTTCTGGAACGGGTATCGCGCTGCATGTGCCAAGCGAGACTTTCGGCTGTGGGGTGTAGAGGGCAGCCACTGCTGTTAAGTAGTAGCGCCAGATCGTTCGGCGCAACGGCCACGAACCAAAGGATTTCAGACAACTTCAAGATGCAGTTTAGGCTTCCAGGACGCACGACTGGCATTCTTTCGTCTGGCGTTGTTCCGTACCCAAATGACCCAATGGTCCCAAAGGGCAAGTACTTCAAGCCCAAGGGCCTGGACCAAAACGAAGGGGTTCCCTTCATGATGACCAACAGATCGCACACATACAGAATCGATGTAAAGCCATTCCTGATGATTGCAAGTCCATGGAACGCCGACGAGCACCCGCGGGACCACAACGGCCTGCGGTTCCGCGATTATCGGGTTGCATGTTTGGCGACCAAAAAGCACTACAGTAAGAAGGCGTACCATCGGTGGAGGGCTATTCGGTTGTTGCGCACAGCTGCGTCACTGGTGCTCCCGGACAAGGGGCTGAAGAGATGCGACTACTTGCTGTTTGCACATCCAGAGATGCGCAAGATGGACCGAGACGAGCTGTTTCTCGCTGTTGACAAAGCGATTGTCGATATGGAGTATGCTATCAAGAAGGACTGGAGCTTGCATGGAAGAAAGCAGCGACCACTGATGTATGCGGGGTCGGGCATGGCTAATGAATCGACATTGGATCACAAGAAAGCCCAGCAGCAGCAGCAGCAAAAGTCGCAGAGCCAGCCTGGCAGCAATGCCAAGGCTAAGAAGGTGAAGATCCTGCGCGTCAAGCTGGACGAAGCGAAGCGGATCGAGTGCGCTGGAGATATCATTGAGGATCTGGCACCTTCTAGTGCCACCAAGCCTGAGTATACCTGACACACTGGCAGCATGTTGGGCTGTGACATCCTTGCCCTTGCCCCTGTGTCATGAGGCTTTACTAGTCTCCCCTTGTCCACACTGCTTGCGAGAGCGGACGGGGTAGATATAGCTGCCGAGACGAGGACATAGATACAGCCAAACCAAAGATCCATCTCTTTTCTCTTGTCTGCTCTTCATTCCTCCGGCTACCCTCCGCTACAAACTCCTTCCCCTGGACATTACGTATTAGCATCCATAAACCAAGGATGGGGCTCTTTCACTTTCTTCATACAGCTGACCCTCAGCAGTACGTCAACGCAGCTATAGGCAGCAGCCACCCTCACCACTGTGCATTGCCGCAACTTACTGGACGACCACTACGTTGTTCAAGCTGGCAAAGATATTACGCCTTCCAATCACCCCAGTGCTGGTATCGGCGGATACAATGATGTGCCTCGCGATTCTAGGATCGGGGGCTACCACAAGATCGACAGGGAATCGGAAATTGGCAATGAACACCTTTCTAGCGGCGGCTACCCGATCAGGCCACAGGCAAGCGACACACCCTCAGGTCGGTGCAGCGGTCAGCGTCTTTCCACGCAAATGGATGACAGGGGCTACTCCAGCAGATACTCGCTGCCTAATGGCGTGTGTATAAGCTATCCATCGCACCACATGCGATAAACCAGCAGCCTTCATTTTCACACCTGATAGCCTAATAAACGCTGCCCCAAGATCATTCCGGGAACTGTCTTTCTTGAACAGGCTAGTTCAGTTCTGCAAATAATTCCTGGGTCCACCAGAGCATTGCATTGCTAGGTTTCAACAAAGCGGCAAGTCGCTATGGCATAGATACTGCACCAAATGAACTGTAGTGAGCATCACTATCCCTCACCGAGATCTAATGGGATAATGACCAGCTCTGCTCAAAAGCCGCATATACATCTGTGCATACTATCGCATCGTCCCAGCTTTTTGCTCAGCACTTGCCAGCATCTTGCCGCTGGTAGTAGCTGAACTGCATCAAGTCAATGTTCTTTCCGGTACTTCCCTTAGATGCATTGCATTTTTCACTTCCATTAACTATCCTCCATCGATTTGTGGAGCTAGTTGAATCATGTTACTTTTTATTGTTCTCATTTTCAATACCGACCACCTAGCGCAAGCCAGCATGCTTTTTGCCTTTGTCCGTTTGCTTTTACGCCTGCTAGTGCGGACCGTAATCCAAAGGCTGGGCAGGCGAGTCTTCAATGGCCGACCCAGCTGCTCAGATGCATTTCAAGAGACCAAGCAAAAATAGCCAGGGCTGTAGCAGGGGAGAGGAATTAAGCAGCTCAGGCTTCAGACACGCATTTTCCAAAATGCGTGCTAAACCCTGCTTCAGTATCAAAGAAGCTTCCACAAAATGGGCAGCGTACGGTAGCAGCATGCTCGATGGGAATCTTGGTTGGGTGGTTGGCAGGCATGGCAGTCTCTGCAAATCTGGACACTGGTAAAAGTGATAGCGGATGGGGAAATGCTGTTAGAGAACGGAGCTGCAAGCAGTGCGCAATGGAGCGCCATGAGCGGCAAGGCGATGCCAGGCGAAGGCGCTGGTCTGTGTTTTTATACAAGGCTTCAGCGATGAATGCAAGTGGACACGGATCTGCTTGAAAACACTCTGCGGTTGCTGCGTAGTGGCAACCATCGCCACGCTTTCCGTGCTTGGAGGCAAATTGGGACGCACAAGCAGATGCTATTCTAGCCTGATGCCAAAATCAACATGAGCAATGCGAGAGCATATCGATCATTGGCACTCTCACACAGAGCGAATATGCTATCCGACGCTGATCTCCATCAAACCCCGCTGTTCTGTGTGGATATGAAACCAGCGCTTCCTCCTGATGCCGATTCAGCACAGCGCTCTTGCAAAAGGCACCTCTTGTTAATCTGCGTCCACACTGGTCTGTTTTGCAACCTAGCCCAATATAATGTGTGGCACGCTTCCTTTTGCCCGCATGAGCCGCCTTGTTCTGGCTCATGCAGCTCTAGCGAATCGCCTTGCTCATGAGTGGCAGTGACTGCATAAAGCGAGCCGGACTGGACCACTCAGCGCCAGAGCTGTGCTGTTATCATAAGCAAACCGGCATGCTGCCCAACCACCGCCATTTTGGGATGTTTGCCGCTCACGCATCCTCTCTAGTCCCTCCGCACATTAGGCTCTTTGCTTTCCCACTATTATCCACTCGCTTGTTGGTATTGACCCAGTCCCTGGCTGCACCCCACTTTATAGAAGGCCGGAACAAGGAACCAGAAGGCAGAGGCAATGTCGCATAAGCTGGCTGTAGGACTGCCATTAAGAGTTGCTTCTCGGCTGACGCTGACGAAACCGCATTCAGCTGCAATTGGCGCGCGTTCTTTCCAGCTGCACGGCTTCTCCAGCATACGTGCGGCTACGAACAGCTGCGGATCTGCCATGTACGTTTCATACTTGCTATGTTACAGGGTGATGCCCATTATCTCATGTCTGCTTATTTTTGGCTTCATTGTGGTTTTGCTGGAATTTGGTTTTGCATGTCTAGAAATGCGGTATCAGTGGTCGGGCCACGCCTAAGGCTGTATTCGACACGGCAAGGATCAAATAGTGGCAGCAGCAGTGGATCAGCGACGGCAGTAGCACCAGCCGATAGCAAGCCTATCCGTGCCGACCCAACGGTTCCGGGACAGTCGCTGACGTTTTACCAGAAGATCAAGGGGTTCATCTCGTTCTACAAGGGCGGGCTCAAGGAGCTAGTCAGCAACACCAAGGCAGCCTCTGGAATTCGGTCGAGAATGAGCAATGGCGAGGCTGTTTCGCGAGAGGAATTTCAAATCCAGCACCGCACCCCAGGTGACAAGCTGCGCCTGATCCCATTCGGCTTCCTTGTGGTGATTATTCCAGAGCTTATTCCGCTGACCATCTGGCTGTTCCCTGGCGTCTGCCCGAGCACTTGTGTCACTTTTGGGCAGATGACCAAGATGGCCAAGAAGCAAGACGCGACGAGACAAAAGCTGTATCCAGAGATCATCTCCCGCATTGAATCGCTGGGGATCAAGGCGGACGACTTTTCTGACTCTACAAAGCTTGGCAAGTTTGCTCAGAGCAGCATGGACATCTTCTCGCTCGAAAAGCTTGATGCTCGCGACCTGCAGTTGATCTGCCAGTTTATGAACATTGGCAAGAAAGGCATGCTCACAAGCACGGAATCACTCAGAGGAAAGCTCGGTACTTACCTGGACTACATTAAGCAGGACGATCAGCTGCTGGTCAAGGAGCAGCTGGTGGGTCAGCTGGGGCTCGCAGAGCTGCATAGGGCGTGCCAGGAACGCGGCATCCCCACGGCAAACTACCCTGAAGCGCGTTTGCGCTCATCGCTAGATAGCTGGACGCGGCTGACACAAACGAAGGGCAAGGCACTAGGCATGCTGCCGATCGTTTGGAGCCGCCTAGCCCTGTTCACCAAGCAAGTCAAGATTTAGTGCACACAAAACCACCCATGTGCTATTTTAGAGATTTTGATGCTGCCCTTGGCGGCCCAGAGCCTGGACCGAATATACACCCATGCATCACATACGCTGAGCGCGTTGAGTGCAGCCTTGAGGTGTTTTCGTGCTGCTCTCTCCAAGCAGAACGTGGCTGAGCAGCCATAGGCGTTGCTGTGTAAGAAATGGCTGGGAAAGGGCTGTACAAGAGGGACGCCGCTTGAATAAAACACTTTGGACGCATTATATCGCCATCCTCTCTTATCACCAGCATCTGCCTTCATATACCTCATTTCCTTTCTTGAGGCGTTTCAATCGTGACTGACACTTACATAGCAATGCGTTTTATCGTTCAACCCCTCCAGAGACTGCTTTCGGGCAGCTGGATAGTGCTAGCAGTAGTAGCGTCTGCAGACATCTCCACTGGCAGTGGGAGCTCAGTGGCTGGTGTCCCGTCTACCAATGCAGAGCCAGGGCTTCGTGGCGTTCACCCGGAAATTCAGTTTACGGGAATGATGCCAGACGAGCTTTCAAAGTGGGCGGAGCAGCAGTCGGAGTTAGCCAACTCATCAACGCAAATGCAGGTGGATGCCAGTGCCGATGCTAATGCCGATGCTGTTGCTATTGCTAGCACACAGTCTAATTCAGAGGCAGCAAGCATTGCGAGCTTGAGCAAAGCCGAGTTTATTTCAGACATTGTATTCATACTGGACCCGAGGCTGCGCTGATACAGAAATGGCCTTCACGGTCTTTGTTGTTGTTTTAATAGAAGCTCACCTCCAGCTACGCTTGCACCAAGACAATGCAACACATTAGCATGTGCATCGAATGTTCGAGCATCCTCTCAATTCACGTGCTGGTTCGGTGCCTTGCAGCAAACCGCTATTGTCTTGTTTTTGTTTTGCTCTTGCTGTTGGGCTACTTCGCTCTCAGCGCCTGGCGAAAGGGGAAGGAG
This sequence comes from Martensiomyces pterosporus, assembly GCA_025201845.1. NCBI lineage: Eukaryota > Fungi > Kickxellomycota > Kickxellomycetes > Kickxellales > Kickxellaceae > Martensiomyces > Martensiomyces pterosporus. The sequence continues at coordinate 155,059 of MU603958.1, forward strand.
CGTTCAGCTGGCTTTTTAATTCTACTGCACTGGCACTCTAAATAGTAAACAGTAAACAGCCTGCGAAGGGTGGGGAGGGAGCGTAGGGCTGCTTGTCTGAGCCCAGAGGCATTTGGAGGCCATTTCAGAAAGAGGGCCTTGGAGCAGACCGAATTGCAAACGGTCCAGGACCGCGTGGCCGAAGGATTTCCACAGCAAAAAAGCAATTTCCATGTACGCAAGTGGTTGCCAGCAGGCTGGCTTGCTGGCAGAAATAATGAGGAGCAGAGGAGGCAATCTTTCCGGATGAGATGCGCTGATGGAACCCCGTGTCAAAAAAAGCGCGCCAGGCTCTCAGCAGCCGCTCCTCTCCAGCCGGCTTTGTCCCAGCTCCTGCCCAAGCAGCCTGTCTGCGCTATGCTAAAAAGGCTCACTGCAAGCAGAAAGTGACTGAATATAGCCGGGCTAGCTGGCTAGCTGGCTAGCTGCCGATCGCCACTCCAGGTGCAGAGGATTCCGGGCCCTTCTCGGCTGCCCGCCAATGAGCCTTTGGAGCCGTTGCGTGCGTTTCTCCATGCTGGCAGCATTCGCTTGGCAAAAGTACAGATAGAGAACCCAGGGTAACTGCAACAGCAGCGCGTGCACATGCTGGATGGCTTTTGCTCGAGACGGAGAAAAAGACGGTCAGATACCACCCCACATTTGGCAGCACCTTCTGTAACTTTCCGGGAAGGGGCGCTAGCAAGGATACCCAAGACGCAGCGGGCGCTGGGGAATGGGACTGGGAGGCACCCGAGATGCCATGCTCTTTGCAGAATTGGGTGTGGGTAGAGGCGGTGTGGCAGGTGGTGTGGAGCGATAACCACCAGGTGCGGAAAAAAAAAACTCTATTTTTGCTTTGCTGACACTGACTGGATGACTGGGCGGTTTCTGCATGCAACGGAGCGCGCAAGAACACACGGAGGCAGAGTGTACATTGGGAGGAAGGTGCATTCGCCTCATCCAGCAGCTGCGAAGAGCCAGACTGCAGGCAGAGCTAGGGGCATATGCTGGTGTACAGGGAGACGATTCATATCTGTGCATATGCACTCGCTGCAGCACTGGATCCTTCTCACCAAGACGGAGATGTGCTCAGAGGGCCCAGTCAGCAGCAGCAGCGGCAGTGGGAGAAACATGGGAAGGCACAATGGGCGCGGGGATCTGCACGCCTCTGCTCCGGTTTGCAGAACAGCGAGCGATGCGCCTTTGGCAAGCACCTGTCCAGAAAAGAAAGCGAGTGGATTTTGCGGCGATCGGCGGCCGTGTGGGCAGCTTGCCTTCTTCAGAGAGCCTGCTGCCCAGCCTTCACGGGCGGCGCAGCTTCAACACAGGAGCACGCCTGAGTGCCAATTAGCGGGATTCCCTATCGCTGCTCCCCAGTGGTGCTGTCAGCTGCGCTGGCCCTCTGTGCTGGCGGCGTGCCTGTGTTGTCGGCTTCTGGATCTACGCTGCCTTCATTTGTGTGCGAGTCAACCTTTGCGGCCGGCCGTGGAAGCTGGTTGGCTGAGGAGAGCGTCCCCCAAGAGGGTGCAAGAGCTGCTGCTGCACTTCGTCTCGTCCCCAAAGGAACGCAGATTTCCAATGTGCGTTTGTTGTTGTTTCTGCTGCTGCTTGCGCTGGGATTCTTCTGCAAGGCTGCTACTGCCCACCGCACACCCCCTCCTACATGGCCTGACGCGCCGTGCTGCCGACGTGCCGTATATAAGCGGCTCGCCGCCCTGGCAGCAAACAGCTTCCAGCTTTTTCTTTACAGTAATTGCACTCTTTCTTACGCTCCCTATCCTCCTACTTGCGCCAACCCACCCCTCCTTACACCCACCTCTCTTCCGCCGCCTCACACAACAAAATAACAATGCAGGTTTTCGCTGTTGTTGCCGCCTTCGCCGCCGTCGCTCTTGCCGCTGACACCTCCGCCTCCGCCTCTGCTTCGGCCTCTGCCCCTGCCTCTGCTTCGGCCTCGGCTTCTGCCCCTGCCCCTACCTCCGCTAAGGTCTCCGGCGAGGCTTCTGCTTCGCACCGCGCCAGCTCCGAGGCTGAGCTCGGCCACCTCGAGAGCGAGCGCTCCGCATCGCACTCCCACTCTGGCTCTGAGGAGTCGTCGTCTGGCGCCGCCAAGTCCACTGCCGCGTCCAGCAAGACCAACGGTGCCGCCCAGGTCGCTGCTGGCTCCCTTGCCGCTCTTGCCGTTGCTGCCGCTGCTCTCTTCTAAGAAAAGATGCTGACACGCAACAATTGCTTATTTTCTATAATTAATCCTTGTCTGTCTGTCTTTTTTCTTCTGTGCTAATACAACGAAAATACCGAAAGCACTGCCACGACACGCGCATGCACAGCGGCTGCCCCTTTCCTTGGACAATGGCGGGTGGCGGGTGCTCTGGCGGAGACACATCTGCATTTTCTCCTTGCCCCCTTGCATGGTGGCCAAGTTCTGGGTTCTCAGTCTGCTGATTTCTCTTGGGATGCCGGCCCTTGTACAAAGAAGACATCAAGGCGCCGTCTATCCATCTAGATATGGCCATTGGGCGCTGCTATTGCTAAAGAGACATCCGCTGGGTCATAGAAAAGAAGGCTTTAGAATGGGTGGAACGCGCAAAGCTTGCGCTTGAAATGGGGTGAAGAGAAAGAATTGGTATGCGATGGTGGTGAGCATGGTGATGATAGCTGAGGAAGGGAAGCAGATGACAAGGAGTGCTGCTTCGCCTGTGAAAGCCATGAAAAAGGAAGGGAGAAACAATAGTGGCACTAGAATGGGGCGAGGCCGAGGAGGCCTCCGGCTCTACGCTTGGGTCATCGGCTGGTGAGGAAGCGGCACACTGGGCGCCTGGGAGGGCATCTGTCCGCCAGCAGCAGCAGCAGCAGCCTGCTGAGCACGGAGCTCCTTGATCTGCCGCAGCTGGGAGGTTCTGAACTGCTCGTAGTGGCGCTGCGAGGTCACCTCAATGAGGTCAGAGAGGTGCGTGCGGAGCATAAAGTTGCGCAGGTGCACAAAGTCGCTGTGGGTCTCGTCAAAGATGTTGATCACGCCCCAGCCATGGCGGCGTCCACGCACAGGCTTCCCCTCGACATCGATGATCTCCTCCGACCCAACAACCGCGAACGGGATGAGCTCCTTGATGCTGGAGTTCAGCGCACGGTCCTCATCATCGTCCTCGTCGCTGGCATACGGGTACACAACAATGCGGTGGAACACCAGCTCCTCCTTGATTCTGCGCTTGAATGCGGTGCGCTCCTCCACAGTCATCGAGTCCGACTTTGCGATCACGGGGATCACGTTCGTCACCTCGGTCAGGCGCTTCAGAACCTCAATGTCCAGGGGACGCAGACCGCGGTTTCCGGGGTTGAGGAAGTACAGGCAAGCGTGCACGCGGGTGTCGCTGATCACACGGTCGCGCTGGGGCTTGAGCTCGCGCTCGAGATACGCCGCATGCTGGTCCTTGATGTACTTGATCACAGGCACCCAGCAGCCCTCGTTGTTGCACTGGTCGCCGAACCCAGGGGTGTCAATGATGGTCAGCCTGACACGAACGCCGTTCTCCTCGAGTGTCTGGGTCACCGGCGAGATCTCAGTGGTCTTGCGGATCACCTCCTGCGCTGTGCGGCGCCCCTGGCTGTCAACCAAGTGGCTTGAGAAGATGCTGTTGACCAGCGTCGACTTGCCCATGCCAGACTCGCCTACAAAATGAGCAGGTTAAAGAAGTGCCTTGGCCATTAATATGACGCTGTATACAGCACAGCAACAGTGCGCTGTCCAGGAAGGCTGCACAGACTAGCCAGGGGACTTACCAACAAGAATGACGTTAAAGTTGAAGCCACGCTTGAGGAACTTGCGCTCCATCTGCTGGGTAATTGTGTCGAACCCGACATAGTCCTGACTGCCCTACACCAAAGGCACAGCATGCAAATGTGTGTAAGAGAAAGCAGTGCTGTTGTTATTAGTAGAAAGAACAAGACGTCGTGCATTCACAGACAGCCCAGCGAACTCGGCTGCTCCCTTTGTGGGCTTGTGCATTTCTTACGCCTGCTGCTGCCGACATTGTTTTCTGGTGCTTGCTGGAGTGTGGATTTAGAATAGCGTGGAAGAGCGAAAGAGAGGATAGAAAACACCAGGTGTGGATAAGTGCTGAGCGAAGGGAGGAAAGAGGATGGGCACGGAAAGAAAAAGAGCATGAGGGGGAAGTGGGCTGCCACAGAGCTGCAGCAAAAACAACAACAAAACAAAACTGACTGCTACCTCAGGACTGCCTGTGTGGAGGCAGGCGGAAAATGATGGAGGAGCAGCAGCGCCAAAACGCCTTGTGCGGGCTGCGCTGGCGCGGGAGTTGGCGAGGAGAAAAGAGCAGTAGCACGCAAAAACCACAATAGAAGCAGCAGCACCAGCAGCAGGCTGGCCGGGCGCAAATGCAACTGCAGCAGAACAGCAGCACCCAAGAATGACGAGAATGCAAAACACCAGCACCAGCAGCAGGCTGGCCGGGCGCAAATGCAACTGCAGCAGAACAGCAGCACCCAAGAATGACGAGAATGCAAAACACCAGTGCTTGTCTGCGCCTCGTAGCAGAAACACCCCGCAGGCGGTCCAGGTGGCTGGCCAAGCACCAATAGCCAAAATCCCACACACGCCCATGAAACAGGCGGGAGGCGGCCGGGGCTTTGCTGCCCTGCTTGACCCGCGTGCCTTCTTGCTAACGTTCTTGCTCGTTGAAGAATGACAGTGGCTTTTTTGCATTGATGCATGCCATTCATTGCTGTGGGCCTCATGTTTCTTCGGCTGCTGCTGCTGTTGCTGTTTTTAGGTGCCGGCTCGTGCAATGCGCCGCTGCCCAGCAGCAAGCAAACCTGCGAACCATATTCTTCTGACCGCCGCTCTGAAAATAAACAAGCCGATCCCTGATCCTGGCCAGGCGCAGCAGCCTGGACCACCATCACCATCGCGTACATTAAATTCTCACATCCCTTGTATACAATCGGACTCCAACATGTGCAAGCACATCCTGAACGCCCAGGTCTCAATCCGCGCCCCTTGCTGCAAGCGGTGGTTCGATTGCCCCGAATGCCACTCCGAAAACGCCAACCACGAGCTCATGCGCACAAGCGAAATGGTTTTCGCCTGCAAGAAATGCAAAAAGACGTTCCGCAAGGATCTCACCGACTACGAGGACGAGGACGAGTACTGCCCGCACTGCGATAACCACTATGTCGTTGAAGCAAAGACCCCCAAGGCAGCCCTTGGTGTCGAGGGCGACGACGCGCGCATTGACAACAGGATGATCAAGGATGACAGAGTCAAAGACCAGGCTCAAAGGTCGATCTACACTCAAGACAACCTTGACGAGCGTCTCGGCTAGCCGGAATATCGCGTGAGATTGAGTAGATGCTCACTAGAAAAAGAATCTAGAAAAATGCAGTAGCCAAGCATCGCTGGCTTTGAGGCTGGTGCTGCCAATGGCTTCCCTCCTTGGCACACTCATAGGGAACAAGCGCATGCTACTGCCATGTCGTATCGAAATCTTGCTTTATTACAGACAGCCAAATTTAGCAGACAAAGTTACGCTATGGGCATTATTAGGCAGTGGCCATTATGCTGAGAAGCGACAGACCAATGGCGACCAGCGACACAGCTGCCCTCGATGCTGAGCTGCTGAGCCCCGATTCTTCTTCGGAGCTCGGCTCGTCGCTGCTAGACATATCATCGGCACTGGCCATGTCGGGCAGAGTTGAATCCAGCCATCTCGACGCGTCAAATTCGCTGCGGCTGCTGCTGCCACCGTTGCCAGAGACATTGTCTTCAGAGGACGACTGGTCGTACATACCCTCTTGTGTGGTGTCAAAATGCAGGCCAAATGGCAGGTTGGCGGTGGCTGGGGTTCCTGTTGAATGTGGTCTGCTGCTGTCTGCATTTTGGAGCAGTGCGTTCACAACAAAAGACAGCGGCGTCGAAGCAGCAGCACTGGAGCTTGGTGCCCCAGAGTTAGTCGAAGCAGGTGCTAAGCCCGGCGGCGCCATCAGCGGCGCCTTTGGAGTGGGCAGCTCAAACGGGGATATGGCTGCCAGAGATGGTGCAGGTGGGGGTGACAGCGTAGCAGGCTGTGGTGCCGTTGGTGCAGCTGCATCTGGCACTGGCGGCTTTGAAGGAGTCGGTGGCACTGGAATAGGTGCCGGTGCTGGGGGCGGTGCTGGTGCTGGGACAGGTGCTGGGATGGCAGTGGCAGGAGACGCAGATCCATGGCCGCCATTTAGAAAATCAGGCGGCAGTGCAATTGCAACCCTTTCATTTCCTGGCGGGCCCATGCTTTGAAAGAGCTGCGGCGATGTCCTTTGGAGCTCCTGCACAAGACTATGGATGGCACTCTGCTGATCGGGGCTCTGTGCCTGGATCAGGCGGATTGGCGCATTGCTGCCGTTAGCCACAGCTACAGGCGGTGCACTGCTGTTCTGTGCAGCTACTGCAGCTGCGCTCAGAAATATCCAGGCGAGGGGCTTTGTTATCGATGGCATTGCCAGCGTGTACAGCTGCTGTCCTTTAATGATATACTTGCTCCAGGCGTAGAGCTTGCAATGCGACTTTCAAAGGCAGTTTGTGCTAGGAGAGGTAGAAGGAGTTCAAAATGGCCTCAATATCTTAAAGAGCTATGGGCAGCAACAGTCTAATAAGGCGGGAGATGAGGTGTGTGGGATGTGCTTGGATTCGTCGTTCTCTCCTTCCTCCACCCCCTGTGTGCGACGCACTGCCTCCTATGCAGAGTATATATGCAAATGTGGCTTCGGTACCCACGCGTTGGCATCTACTACCTTTGTTTGCAAGGCAATTAACAGATCTCACTGCACACTCCATTCGCTCTCCACCCACTGAAATCTTGCACCGCAGGAAGAAGGAAAAGTACAGTTCTGCTTCTTTACTTCTATGCACCATGCAGTAAACCACGCTGCTTCTCCTCCATCCTCTCCTGAGCCTCATTGGGGCGATGAGTGTGCGACCAGAGGATGACAGGTTAACGAAGTAAGAGCAAACTGCAGAGTGGCTCTTGTGCAGTATCCGCTCAATAATTGCGTGGGCTATGGAACCCAGTGGCTTGCGACCAGAGCTAAGCTCCCGTCCAACGGCAAGTAGCAGCAAGCTAGCGAACCTCCAATTTTCTGCTTCTCTTCGGCATCTCCCCTCCCCACGTCCCTCTCAATCCCAATCTCTGTCTCACCCACACACTCCCGCACCTTATTTCCCATTTAGCATACCCTCCCAATCCGCAGGCCCTACGCCTGCTCCAACCAGCACGCACCCCATCAGCCTCACACCATACTTGCCACCTTGCTATCTGGCAGTGATACTACGCTATTTGACAGTATGCCCATCCTCTTTAGGCGCCCGCAAGCGGGGAGAGGTTATCTGCACCAGAGGCAGAGACAGCGCCAGCGACCAACCTGGGAGGAACGCGCTCGGGCGGCTTTGGCTGCTGCGCGCGAGGTTGAAGAAGACTCTGGGGAATCTGTCCCCACCCGACCATCAGAGGTCAACGTCTCCAGGAGATTATTCTACGGACCAAGGTATATCCTGCCTGGCACAGAGGGTAGTCCTCGGGAACCCAAGCTGCAGCAACGCGAGGAGCCATGTGCTGTGCTTCAGGGGAACATATCGCTGCATCTGCCGTCCCTCCAGCTGCCATCGCTTGTGCTGGAAGCCTCTGCATCGCCAGACTCTGTCACTGCTTCGCCGTACTTTACGCTTTCATTCGTAGTCCACTCGCTGGTGCCGCTAACTGTTAATTTGCACTGGCTTGCAACTGAGGAATGGGCGGCTGCTGACGGATCTGACAACCGGTACCCTCGCTATGTCTCGCGAGTGAGCCTCCAGAAGTCCTATCCGATGGATGCGGGTCGCAACCAGCTATTTACACTGCCCAGAGCGGACTGGTTGGAACCGACTAAGGAGCCATACCGCACCTTGCTGTCGTCGGACTGGCAAGCAAGAAACGCTGCTGTGCCAACCCAGCAGATGCTCAGTGCTGAACCCATCCATAGCCAACGTGGACATACCGCCACGACCGCAGCGGTGGCACTGGCTATCACATCGGCACCATCGACAACCGAACAGACGGACACTGCGGTGGGATCGCTGCCGCGCGCTGACTGTGGCCATGACAGCATCGAAATGAATGTTTTACAAAGTGGAGGCAACGGCCATAGCAGAGTAGCAGAACAGGCTAGGCACCATGGCTGCATAGGGATCGCAGCTGACACTGGTGGGCACCCAAATGAAATAGAGGAACTCACAGCCAGTACAGAAAAGACACCTGCGTATGGATTGGTCATCGAGCTAGTCGATCGGCGCCCACGCGTTGCTGTCACAGGCAATAGCGTTTGTCGTCCAGACAGCCAAACTTCGTTTATAGACTTTTACAAAGAGGGCCAGTCACACGTAACCCCACGCTGTGTCAAGCAAAAATACTGCTTGAATGGCGCCCTGTATCTCCAGCACGAGATATTCGGGCTAAACGAAGCTCTAGAGCAGCACACAGCCCTGGGGAACGACCCTCACCAGTGCGCGATATGTCTATCTGACGAGCGCGACACCGTGCTGCTGCCGTGCCGACATTTGTGCATGTGCAGAGAGTGTGCCAACACATATCGCCAGCAGAGCAACAAGTGCCCAATATGCAGGACAGTGGTGGAGACGATATTGCACATTCAAGCCAGCGACTAGTTTATTATTGCCAAGACACCTACAACATGCATATAATAATGTTTGCTACTGGCAGAAAAGCGCACACACTGCTCCGCACATGAGCGAGAATCTGGCGCCACTCTGGCTTACAGCCCAACACAAGAAGACATTCCACGTTCTTTATAGACCATTCGAGTGCACCTATTGAGCTGCTCAATGCCGCCTGATGCTACAGAACTTACAGTAGCGCAGGGCGCTGCATTGCAGCTTGTAGAACGTGAGTGAGACTCTGATGGGGGGAGGGGAAAGTTCACCACCTTTAAAAGGTAGAAAAGCGCCAGCGCAATTGCTGTTCGTTTCTTTCTCTCCAATTCTTCTGCCCTTTTGTCTTTCACCACGTATACCTATAATATACTTTTCCACCCAAATACCAACAACTGTCAAAGACAGCGCGGTGATACCAAGGCAATGCTCGTACTACTGAGATCGGCATGTGCAGCAGCCGCAACAGCCAGCCTACTGTTGATATCGGCCCTGCCCGACACATCCTCTACCCACAGAGCAGTAAAGCGAATAGTCGGCGGTGCTGATGCAGTTGGCGACCAAAAGCTCCCGTTTGTCGCGTACGTGATCAACTCGCTGAACCACGCATCCGGGGGAGCGCAGTGTAGTGGGAGCGTTATTAGCGATAGGTGGATAGTGACATCTGGGCACTGCGTCTACAACCGGGATGAGTGGGGCCGCGTCATATACCACAGCCCAGCACCGCCGTCTCAGGTCTCCGTCATTGTTGGAAACCCAGAGGCAGGGAAAGGTGAACGCTACGAAGCTAGCCAGGTGATCTTGCATCCGCATATCTATACCTCTTCTTTGGGCGCCAACGTATATGCCAACATCGCTCTTCTGGAAACGAAGCATGCGATGTATTTGGGCGGATCTATGCAGCGGATCCGAATCGCCGACGGCGCCGCCAGCCCCTTACCTCAAAACACCAGCGTCCTGACTGCTGGGTGGGGTGGCGACGGGACGGCACCTTCGGGCTTGTTACAGGTGGTCAACCAAGTTACAGCAGACCAAGAAGACTGCTCGAACCGGCGAACTGGCAAAGGCGTTTTGGAGGACACTCGGGGCTGGGATATTCTCTGCACAAGTCAGATCAAAGGCCACACAACGTGCAGAGGGGATGGGGGCTCTCCGCTCTTTATCCGCACCGAAAACATTCCTCTTGCCAAAGATACCTCAGCAAGAAGCATTGAGGCACGAGTGTGCAGAGGCAAGAGGCAGCTCTCTGTGGACTCTGAATACACTCTGCTTGGTGTCTTAAGTTCAAAATCATCGCACAGCAGCGACTCTATCCGCTGCTTCTCTGAGGACGGATACGATATCTATACCAGCTTGCCATACTTTTTGGACTGGATCCTCAACACAACCAATATCGCCCGCAAGGACTTGGTCAGGACAGATGGTGTAGTCGAGACGTCTGCCGCGGGAAGCGGCCACAAAGGCTTAACAGCGATCCTGTTAAAGGTGCTGGCAGCTGTATTGATATTGCTCTGGATCTAGTTGGGGGTTTTTTTGTTTTATTAAAATGTATATTGGTATTGCATGCGTATGTTCAACATGGTAGTAGTAAAAAAGATAGGTATGAGAGGATGGAAGGTTGGTACAGGTCCAGATAGATGCAAAATTACATGGGTTGATTGTTAGCCGTGCTGCCTAGATCTTGTAGATATGCCAGCTCGGCCTCCATTATCTCATCTTCGTACTGCTCCCACCGCTCATACTCCTCCATCTCTTCGTACTCGCGCAGCCGTGCGTCCATGCCCCCATCCATACCGCCCATATCCATGTCGTAACCATCGTGGCTTCCGTAGCTGACAGTATCGCTCATACGAATATCACTTTCGATATCGCCAATAATGCTCTCGTCCAGAAATCCATATTCTATGCTCTGTTTCTCCATCTCATTTCTAAACCGAGCCCACTCTTGCTGGACGATAGCACGTATCTCCTGGTCCGTGATCTCAGTAACCTGCTGGTTATTCTTCGAGAGGTTAAACAGCTGCCGACGCGCCATACGCGATGCGTCCCGAGCCTCGTTGGCTCTGTTAACACACTGCTCGAGAAACCGCTTTCTCCATGGCGCTTCGTTATTTCTGGATGCCCGCGAGCCACTAGAGAGGTGTCTGTATTCGGGTCGGCTGCTGCTCCTCATGCTGCCACCAGATCTGGAAATTCGGCGTGTCTGTGGCGATTTGATGCTGTGCCGGGGAGGCGAGGAAAGCAGTAAAGCTGCGTCGCTATTAACTTCCATGGTAGCTGTGTGATGCTTTCAAGAAGAAGATAAGGCGTAAGACTCCAGTAATGAGGTGGTGGTGGTGGTGGGAAGGAGAGCGAATGAGTTGCACCGATGGCACAGCCCCACTTTTTTAGGTGCCACGTCTATGCGAGCACCAGTTTGGCGGCTGCGGTGTACGCGCTCGTGTTGATTACAATCAAATCACCAGCGTTTTCTCCTCCGCAATCAAGGCCAAGCAATCCACATCCTTTCACGCTGCTGCAGCACGTTTTTGCAGCTAGCGTGAAAGCGTGTAGTCGTGGAGCGCGAAAATGGCCAGAGGCAAGGAGTCGCCCGGTGAATGCGGAAGAGCAGTGCGCCAGTGGCTTTTTGTCTCACGGCTCATGCGCTTGGACTGTCCTGGTGTGCATGGCGGACATGGTCCAGGCTTGGCACTCACCACCCCGCGCACAGCCCAGCCATCGCACACGGCCGCCGTACTGCGACTAATATCCCTTCATGCCCCCAGTCGCTGGATGGGAAACAGGCGCCGTGGGCGGTGCTTTCGAGGCAAATTGGAAGCAGGCTGCGGGCACAGCAGCCAGGGCCCTTCTGTGTTGGGGAGCGGAGGCGTTGGGTGGACAGAACTCAATCAGCTGGCATGCCATCCTGTTTCCAAGTACAGGTGCTGCCTCGGCAGTCGAGGGGCGGGGTCCAGCGGCAGACCCGGCTGATTGGCTGGTATTGCACCGAAGCCCCGCAAGCGACTGTGCTTCTTTCCAGATCCGTGCACAGAGCCTCGCGGGAACAGCAGGCAGGGAGCAGCCCCTGCTCAGATCGCCGCCTCGCTGCCTCCCCCAAACTCTGCTGCCTGCTACGGATGCTATCACCGCTGTGATCGGCACCGTCTGATACGCCGCGCAAACCCACATAGAGTGGCCGGATGCTAGCTGGCGAGCGGGTGCCGGAGAGAGGTGCGCTTGCTTACGCGCACACATGCTGGATACAGATGCGGCAACAGGCTGTTTGGCCCGACTTGAGAGGCGGGCGCTGCTGGCACAGGCACCGAATCTGCACCGCTCCTCCACACGCATCTCCCGACACACCGCCTGCTAATTGCTCTTTGCCCTCAACAGACCACCTTCTCAGTGGTGCTGTTGGGGACAGGAGTGTGATTATCGGTTGTTGTTGGGCATGGCCGTCATCCACCCAAGCACACAGACACAGGCGAGTGGTGTGGGGGCGTTCAGTGTGTGGTGCGGGGTGTGCCAGCAGGTTTTCTCTGCATGCTTACTGCGAGAGATACAAGTGCCTTCTGCAAATAGCAAGCAGCAGGCACCAATGTCGGCAGAGGAAGCCATGCACACGCCATCGCAAACGTTCACAGCGCACTCATCAGCGCGGCTTGGCTGCTCGGAGCTTGCAAGACATGTGTGTATGCGCAATTGGAGAGAATATGTATTGAAAGAAGCGAATATTTACAAGTACGTGGCAAGAGTTGGATCGCAGAGGAGGCCGGAAAAGTGCGTGCAAGGGGATGTACAGTGAGTGCTGTT
>MU603959.1:4971-164783 GCA_025201845.1 Martensiomyces pterosporus
GCCGCTGAGCAGGAGAAGCGCGTCCTGCCGCTGACTTCGATTGGTATCGGAAACGGAATGGTCGACCCGCTCATCCAGTACAAGTACTTCTCCCAGATGGCCTGCAACTCGACATATCCCCCTGTCCTTAGCCAAGAGACATGCAGGTCGATGGATGCGGCGTATCCTACCTGTGCACGTCTGACTAAAGCGTGCTACTCGTGGCCGAGCAGCCTTACATGTGCTCCTGCGCAGACCTACTGTGAAGACAATATCGTGATGGAGTACATCAAGTCCGGCAGAAATCCCTACGACGTTCGTCTGGACTGTGTAGGAGACAACGAGTGCTACCTAATTATGACCGACATCGACACCTACCTCAACAATCCTGCCGTCCAAAAGGAGCTCGGTGCCGAGGTGTCCAAGTTCGAGTCGTGCTCCGAAAAGGTTGAGGACAAGTTCTCGCTTAATGGTGATCTGATGAAGCCCTTCCACCAGGAGATCCCGCCTCTGCTTGCCGACAGCATTCGTGTCCTTATCTACGCCGGAGATGCGGACTTTAGGTGCAATTGGTACGGCAACAAGGCATGGTCGCTTGCCATGGAGTGGCAAGGCAAGGACGCTTTTAACCAGGCCAAGGACGAAGAGTGGAATGTGGGCAGGGAGCAGGCTGGAGAGGTTCGCACATTCGAGAACTTTACGTTCCTGAGGGTGTTCCGCGCCGGACACATGGTGCCCTACGACCAGCCTGCCAATTCGCTGGACATGATCAACCGCTGGCTGGAGAACAAGCCATTTGCCTAGTTGCAGCTGATGTATCATTTCGGTGGCACTGCCAGCAGCGTGTTTGCTGTGTAATAAATATAGTTTTGTGGTATTGCTGTGCAGGAAACGCCTTCTTCCAGCTAATGTGGGTCAGGGGCCACTCAGGCATCCAAGCCAACGAAGACGTCGACAAGCAGGCAAAGTTGGCGCACACATTCCCAGACAAACGGTGGCAGATCATCCAGGGCTCCACGCCTGGACTCCGCTACTGGGTATGCACTGGAAGGCAGCTGGCTCCCAAACAGGCACTGCCACCGACAATGGCCCAGGACTACGCCTGGCTCAGGCACCGCTTCATCACGATATTCGCCAAAGCGCACCCAGGTCAGCCCCAAAGGGCAGCAGCAGTGCGCAACAAGCTTCAAATCGACAGAGCTCCGCTCCTCCATTCCGCCCGCCACTCGTCGCAGCATTATGCGGCGCGACCAACAGAGCGGGATCCAGACAGCCTCCGCAGATGGTGTGCCGACTTCCCCAAGAACCTTTGCCGATCGCGGCCCAGTGTTCAAGGATTTTTGCAGGTCCATGTTGCGAGGCCGGCAGCAAGGAGTCACAGCAGTGCCTAGGTAATTTTACTCACGGGCCCTCCCGGATGGCATAGGCTTTCGTGTGCAATGGCTATCGCTCATGGATGTCCTCTGGACACCTGTGAGGGACAACATCTGTTTACTTGGTTTCCTGTTGCTTCATTGACATGTTTTCTTGTGCTCCTTAGCCGACCTCGCTATGGGGGCTCTTCTAGTTTCTTGGCTCTTGGCCAAGTTCATTGGAAATGCATCGGCTCCATCACGCAAACATGTATCTTGTTTATAGTGTCTGCTCAATATGTGCCAGCTCGGCTTCTAAGTCATTCAGCGACATTTGCAGCGACTTGGCATCATCCAGCCTGCGGTCCCGCTGTGCCTCGCTGATGTACCCCTTTACGCGCTCTCTCTGGTCTCTTAGCACAGATATCGACTCCAGCTTTTCATGGTGCGACATGGACATCGCGGTTGGGGGAGTGGGCGGCATCTCCAGCACGGGCTGGTTACTCACTTCGTCCTCAGTGGTGTTCATAGTGCTCTGGTTGCGCAGTGGCGTGGGCGTTCTCGGGGTCCTTCCCAGCGTTGACACTGACGTAGTCGACGATGCAGACGATACCTTGCGTTCGGGTTTGGGAAGCATGGTCAGAGGGAACATGTGCAGCTGCAAATACTGCGCCACAGCACGCCGGATAGCCAAGTGCAGTCGCTTGGCTGTTGGCGTATCGGCAGGCAGTTCCAAGATACGCTTCGACGTCTGGTCCAGGCTGTTGAATGCGGCCGTAAGCTGCCGGCGGATCCTCGCAGCCCGCGGCAGATCAGGCGTCGCCACTGACCCAGAATCGTTAAGCCGGATGGCCAGCGCATTGAATGTCGGCAGGGCGTCCTCGACCTGCGCCATAAACGCATTGACATCCGCATAGAGCACCGTCAGCGCATCCGGCGCTTGGTTCATACGAGCAGCCCTGTCGCGGTGCCGGATAACAATGTGCTCACACTCCTTGCACGTCCTTACGTCCGCGCAGTGCTCGGATGAAAACCCAGCGCCATCATCGCTAGGCAGGGGGATAGATAGCGACGTCGAGCAGCTGCCCCTGCCACACACGACACGCCCGCACAGCCGACAATGATGGCGCCTCGACGCCAGGCGTCCAAAGGGGCTGTGGCAGAACGGACACGCATCGACAGCAGAGTCGTCCTCCCACATCACCACGCTCTGCTCAGCGGCCTGCAGGGACTTGGCCCTTGGGAGCTGCAAAATAATCGACCCCGCAGGCGACGCATTGGCATACACCGCTGCAAGCTTCTCCAGTCTCTTCTCCATCCGGTTTCCTTCCAGCAGCGCCGTGCTCACAGCCCTTTTCCGCAGATGCACAAACGCCATCGTCAAGTTCCGCGACGGGCCATGGTGGCGCTGGCTATCGGTGGACCGCAAATAGCACTCCTCGCACACACGGCAATCCACGCCGCGCGAAGAAGCCTGCGCCGCAGGGGTCAGACGCAGTCTGTGGCTGCAGTGCTGGCTGCACATCAGCCGGCCGCACCTGCGGCAGTTGGCAACCCCCGTCTGTGGGCCCAGAGTCAGCGTGCAGGCGGGCACGTTGCAGCGGTCTCCTTGCTTGAACTGCTGCCAATGCGCCTTCGTGACCACTCCGCGGTCTGCACCGTCCTTTTCGCCGTTCCGCCAGCGGCTGTTGGGTGCACTGCTCGGCTGCTGCTGCTGGTGCTGAGGCTGCTTTGCCCCTGCCAATACTGCGTCGTCGCCTTGGTCGCTCGACCCAGCGCTTGGCGGTCCCGAAGGCGGCAGCACACCGAGGCCCTTGACGGCTCTTCCGGCACCACGAAAGAAGCCCAGTATCGCTCCTTTGACGTCCTCCAAGTCATCCTGCGACGCATACCTAGACTTTATTCCGGAAGGAGAAGCAGAACCGGCACCCCGTACTCCCGCACTTGGCTGCACAGCAGGCTGCTGCCTCGAGGAACCGCCGCCGTCGCCAGCAAAGTGCGTATCGTCAAGATGCATGTTCAGCGCAAAAAGGCTGGGAGCCATCACTCCACAGATGGGGCAATTCAGAGACCCTGCTGCTGCCGTTGCAGAGCCAGAAGCAGCAGAAGATGGCGGCGATCCCCATCCATTTTCTCCCAGTCCATTCGACTTGGACGACCCGCGGCTCATACCACCACTTCCAGAAGCAGAGGATGCCCTTGCCGCAAGCGGAGTGCCCCCCGAAACCGTGCTCCTTCTCTGCTCGCCAGGAGAGGCCGCAGCTGCCGAGAGCCTTCGCGGTCTAGGCACGGTAGACGCAGCTGCAGCGCCTTTAGTGCCTGCCGACCCCATTTGCGTCGACTGCGACCTCGAATGCTTGGCATTGCTGCCCGATGATGACACCTCCTCAAACAATTCAGCAGCCCTGGGAAACGGCAGACCCTTGCTGTTTGACGCAGTGGCAGCAGGGCCCAGTGTGCGTGCAGCTCGTCGAACGTGCCGCACCGTCGTTGTGCTGTCAGCCTGCTTGTGCGGAGACCCAGCGCCATCAGACAAACTCTGCGTCATGCTGTAGCTGCTGCTCTTTGCTTCGAATGTAGAATAGCTGGGCGGGTGGGTGGAGGATAAGAGAATAGGGAATTGTATGTACAAGAGCCGGTTGGCAGATGGCAGGCAATAATAGGGGCGACCAAGGCGGCTGAAAACAAAATGCAGGAAATGGAGAGAGCAGAGCGCCAGAAAGGGAAGGCTGCTCGACTTTTCTCCACGCAACATCGTCACACATTTTCACAGCCAGCACAGGCATCATGTGACGCGATATCCAATAATATTCGACGTTTGCCTGATCGCCCAAAACAGCCAGAAAACACACGAACGCCTGGCAAACAGCACTTTGCACCCTCACAGTTGCCCAGCATTTATCTACATCCATTATCAATGAGCAGCCAAGAAAGGGCGCACCATGCGCCTGAGGATGCATGCCAGAGCGTCATCAGGCGAGCGATAGCGCTGGAGTCCGAGGACAGAGACAAGTACTGGCGAACCAACGCCGATGTCTGGCAGATGGAAGACATGCTCCAGCACTTTTCACAGACATCGGACGCAGCAATCAACCGCACGCTGGCCACAGGGGGCGACAATATAGCGCTGATGCCCGAGCTCACGACTGCCCTGCCTCCAGCACACATGCCGGGGGGAGACGAGCTTGTGTGCGATCCCGCATTCAGCGTCAATGCAAGCACAGACGAGCCAGCCAGCGCAGCAACAGCAGTGCGCGAGTGCGCCACCGTAGGCGGAGAGCCACAGGGCATGGCGAATGACAGCAGTGCCGTCGTGTCCCATGCCGTGCCTGTTGGCGTGGATGACTTGCAGCTCGAGTTGGACATGAGCTTTGTGCCTCTGGCCCAGCTCGGCGCAACAACGCTCCAGCACGTGCGGCAGGTATAGGGCGCCTTCTGGTAGTCGCAGCTTCTTTTTTTAACAATGTACAAAATGTATAAGAGAAAGCAACATCTTGAGGCTGCTACGCCGCGGATGGGCTGCTGCCATTCACTCTATTATTCTCTGTGCCCAAATCAGCCTCGCCATCATCCGCCTCGTCCGGTCTCCCAACACTGGCCTTGTACGTTCTCGACAGTCTCTTCCACGCCGACCTCAAGTACGACGGCGCATACCTAAACCACTCCGGCTCCTGATCAACAGCGGCCAGCGTTGGCTGCGACGCCTCCGGGAGGTGCCTCAAGAGCGGGGTGATGCACGGGTCAATCCGGCTCTTCGTGGGCGAAGACATTCTGACGGCGCGAATGGTCTCCTTGACAAACTCCTCAAACGTGATGTTCAGCCTGCGCATCAGCTCCGTTATCAGGTGGCAAGGCGGGAACGGGCACGTAACCTCAATCGCCTTGTAGATCCGTATGTTCTCGGGCGCCTCGCTGATCGTGCTGTCCTCGGCCGACACGTACGAGTTTTTGGGCAGCACAAGCTGCGGGTCCTGCATCGCCAAGAACAGATGCAGCAAAAGATGCGCCGTATTGAACCAGTGCTTGAGCCTCAGCAGCGTGCGCACGATGGTGGCCAGGTGGTCCACCGCAATAAGTATGACCTGCGGGTCAGGCGATCTTACCAGCCCAAGGCTGACCGAGATAACCTGCACGAGGGGCAAGTTCAGTCCAGCTCCAAAGTGGCCCGGATGGACGCTATGGCTCTCCCCCAGCTTCAGCAGATTCACCACATTCTGCGCCGACTGCAGGCACATGCAGCGGCAGAAGTGGAACAGCCACTCATCATACGACGCCGTCTTGTCTGGCGTGAGAATAGGCATCGACGACTGGTAGAACTGGAGGGCGCGCGAGTCGGTGTTGTAAAACGCCTTTGTGTCGTATACGTTGCGCAACCTCGACGGATCCTCCTTGAGCGACAAGACGAGGCCCATCTTCATCAGCAATAGACGGGCAAAGTTCCAGAACAGGTGCGTCGATATGATCTCGCCCAGATCCGCGCGCTGCGCTGTCGACGTAAACTTTGTGATTGTGGCATCGTCCAGCCGCACGTTTTCGGGCAGGTTGAGGCACCAGTTGGTCAGCCGCATCTCAAAGTCAATGAACGCCTCGAACGACGGCGACTTCCCGGCGTGGTCGAACAGGTACACGCAGTTGTTGATCTGCCCAACAAGCAGGAAGAGCTCCCCAATGGCCGCTGTGTTGCCCAGCCGCGGGTCCTGCAGAGCATCGGGCCCCAGCAGGGCCCTGTACCCAGGCGGCGCATCCGAGTGCTGCAGGTGAACGCCGCGGTACGTGAAGTCGTACGTGGGCTTTGGCGGCAGCAGAATCTCAATGCCGCCAATCTGCTTGTCCATCAGCACGGCAGCCCAGATGTCGTTGATAAGCGAGTGCCAGTACGCACGCTGGACCCGCTGGAACTCAAAGTCAAACACATCCCTCTGCACGCCCACCCATGGGAAGTCCGTGTCGCGAAATATGATGCCCTCGGCCAGCCGCCTGGCCATTGTCGTGTGGTTCCACATGGTTCCCCACCTGCCCACCAGGGCCTCGTAGTTGGCCAGGACGAGGAGCCCCTGCACGCTCCTCAGGTGGGCCTCGTCCATTGCATCCTCCACAAAGTTCTTTGCATGCCTGTAGAATGTCTCGTGGAAGTTCGCGTACTTCTCGCCACCCTCGTCGCTCGCCAGGTTCCACGTCGCCACAGCGAGCATTCCGTAGATAATCAGCGGGGTGAGCATGTTTCGCCTGTACCTGTACCAGAAGAACTCCTCCAAGACGATTCCCGAGCTCGGATACTGGTACCTGAAGTACGCCTTGAGCATATTGTCCAGGGAGTCTGGCGCGGGCGACGGCAGGGATGCCTCCAGCTGCTTGGGGTCGACGCCAGTGAACGCGGGGCTGCCGCTAATAGAGGGCGATCCAAAGCTCGACATGCTGCCCGCAAACGAGCTGCTCCTTTCGGTCCTATCTGCCTGTGTGTGCGGCAAGTCAATGTCGCCAGAGGACGGCAGCGGCGGCCCGCCAAGGATGTCGTGTATGCTGGGCTGGTGGTGGTCGTCGGTGCCGTAGCCAGATGGCGACGATACCTTTTGCTGGCAATTCGGCTGCCCGGCCCTACTGCTGTTGCCGCTGCTGGCCGAGAGGGGCGGCAGGGTTCGCCATCGCTGCGACGAGCTAATGCCCGGGCTGCTCGATTGGCTGTCATTCAGGCCAAACGGCGATATTGTTCGCGACGTGCCAAGCGGCTGGTTCTGCGCGTTGAACTTCCCCAGTGGCTCCACCAACTGCGGTCGATGCTGCTGCTGCGGCTGCGACCCCGAATGCTGATTGTACGGGGCCAGTGATTCACTTGGATTTGCCGGCAGCGTTGACAAGATAGGCGTCTGCTGGTGATTCACTGGAACCAGCGAACTGTGTGGTTGGGAGGAATGTGTGAAGGGAACAATAGACTGCATCAACTGCGATCGTGAGAATGTGTCAATGAGAGTGAGCGACGCCGGGGCGCCAGCGACAATGCCCTGAGGAGAGCCCCCACCGCCTTCCACACTGCACCTCTCTGCTGTGGTCGCTGCGCCAGCATTGGTGCCTGCTGGCGCAAACTGTGATGTTCGAGCAAACTGGCTTTCTCTGCGGGCGATCTCTCCTGATGCGTGACGCTTTCGAGCCTGCTTGCTATACGACGGTTGCGCAGATGCCTCGCTGCCCTGCTCCGCTGCCTTCATCTTGTTGCGCATATGGCGGACCGACGGCCGGTACACACAGTCACACCTGTGCTTGATGCAGTTCACGCACGACGGTTTCTCGCCGCCGCATTTCACCTACTGCCAAGCAAAATTCAACAGACAAGAGGTGCTCCGGGGGGAGGCAAACGCCAAAAGGCGCTGTTAATTTGTTTGGCAAGCTGACAACTTTGGAGAAACGAGCCAGACAGGGTGCTCCTGAATACAGGATACCAACCCCTACACGAGCTACTTGCCTTTCGAGCCCTGCACATCACGCACGTCTTGAGCAGCGGTGGGCTGGTAGCAGTAGCAGTGTCAGCAGCGTCGTCATTCGGGGCATTGCCCTTGCCCTTGCCCAAGGCGACAGCAGCAGCGGTCATTGTGCCGGAAAGAAGAAGAAGAAATGAATAAATAAATGCGTTCGAAATGGAGAAATATAATATATAAGGGAGGAGAGGGCGTGTCGGCTGACTGAGATATAAACAGATAGCGACAAAGATAGCGACGCGAAAAGAACCAGGGTGGAAGGAAGGGAAGGGAGGCCTGGGCGACAGCCTCTTCCCTCAAACAGCAGCGGTGTGTGCACGCCTGTGCATGGGATTTTTTTTAGGCGGCAGCACACCAAAAGGGGTGCTTCTAAGAAAAAACGCACGGCGGCTTGCCACAGTATCTGCAGCAGATGCTTATCTCGCTCATTTGTGCCAAGCCGTGCAATGTGGCGAGCGGGAGCGAGAGACCAGGTGCCCACCCTCAGCAGAATGGGAAAATAATATACCCCTGCAGCTCCAGCGCACCAGCACCTGAACCAGAAAAAAACGAAAATCAAAACGCTCTCCCCGCCAGAAGGCACATCGCCTGGCTCCACTCCGGCGAGTCTGGCACAGTAAATAAGCTACAACAATGCTGCTGGAGATTTCCAACTGGTTTCGTCTTCTCCGGACCATTGTGGAACCGGGATCCAGCACAAGCGCCGAGTCAAATCGGCGCCTCTGACAATAGCCCCTTGCGTGCCTCATGGGTATTACATGTCAATTACACGGATAATGAAAGCCAAAAAATTACGAAGTGTAGAGAAGCAGAGAAAATTACAAGGGCGAAATCAAAAACACAATTGCTTGGAGGCCTAGACAAACGACCCGTTATCGTCTGCGAGCCTTTGCAGCGCCGCCGTTGAGGACGAGTCATACATGCTTCCAAAAAGCTGCTGCCCCTGCTGCTGAATGCCCTGGGACATTGTCGATACCGGCGAGCTCTGCTGCATCACATTCGCTGCGCTGGGTCCAACGCCCTTCACAGGCAAAAACGGCGTCTGCTGCGCATTGAGCGACGGCAGAGACACAAGCCCATCTCCGCCGAGTCCTCCCGCCGACGAACCGCCACTGCCCAGCGGCATGCTGGTGGCCAACAATGAAGGCGAGGTGAGCACTTGCGCCGGGCCATTTTTGACCGGCGCCTGCTGCTGCTGCTGCGCCTGCGCCTGCGACTGGTTGCTCGCGACCATATAGAAGTAGTTTACCAGGGTCTCCGCCATGTTATTATCGATAACAAGGTTCGTGTTGATTGGCGCAACCCCCTGTGGCAGTGGCAGCACGGGTGTTGAGAGCGACGGCAGCAAGGACGGTGACGTCAGTTTGTCTTGCTGCTGCTGCTGCTGCTGCTGCTGCTGTTGCTGCTGGTGGTGGTGGTCAAACGGCGGCAGAGTAAGCGGGGGCGACGTCGACGACATTCCACTGCTGCTTCTGTTTGCAGCAGTAGCAATAAAATGTTCGCCAGCAGCAGTCACATGCGCCATAGATGCACCTGCTCCATTGTTGAACTGCATCTGCGACAGTGTCGGCATTGGTGTGAACGGCGGTAGGGCGCTCCCTGTGCTCCCAGGACTGCCACTGTGCGAGTCAAGCAGCCCGCTGCCAATGCTGCCACCGCCGGGGCCGGCCGTCACAAGCGACGCTGATTGCCCGGCCGCATTGACCGCCGAAATGGCTGCATTGGCAATGGCAGCGTTGCCATTTCCGACGCTCTGGAACGCCGACGTGTGCGCAATCTCAGCCCGCGCCAGCAGAGGCAGGTCGTCGCTCTCCCCATTCGCTGTTTGTATCAGGCTGGGCTTGATCAGGGCGTCCAGCTGCATGTTGACCAGCTGCGACTTGCCCTTCCGCGTGAGCTTTTTGAGGCGGATCAAGTCAGCCACGGGGATCTGGGCGGGCAGCAGCATGACCATCTGCTCCATGTCATCGAGCCTGCCAAGCAGCTTGTAGCAGATGCGCCAGAGAGGCCCGCCCTCGCGCAGGTGGCGTCTGTGGATGGCCAGGTCCTGCTTGGCTCTGGTAATAGACTCTGGGTCCCTCGACAGCAGCCTGTAGATGTGGATGTGAGCCGCGCGGAACACGCACATGTACCAGTTCATGTCGCGGATGTCCACGGGGACCTCAAACGACGACCTGAGCAGGTCGCTGACCCTCGAGGCTGCAATGACGCACTTGCGCTGCCCGGGCTCGATGATCGACGGGTCATCCGTAAACTCCGGAATCGAGTGGTTGAGCTGAATGACGGTGGTGTAGAACCTCATGTGCAGGACGCAGATCTGGTAGTACTCGTTCGGGTCGGTCTGCCCAAAGAGCACGGAGTTGACGCTCGACAGGCGCAGCTCCTTGGGCAAGCCCTCGTACCAGCGCTGGAGAACCGAGTTGAGCTCGCTAAACTCCGACAGCGCATCCTCGGAGCTCAGGTTGGTGCGGGTGACGAGCCACGCCACCTTGGAGAATATAAGCGACAGCTGCGCGTGGTAGGCCGCCAGCTGGTGGATGGGGTTCTCGGCAATGCGGCTGCGCTTAGCCGACGCCAGGTCGTCCTCCGACGAGGGCCCGCCCTGGTTCCACTCCAGGTTGCTCGCGGGCAGGTTGACGTCGCAGTACTCGGCCTGGATCGAGGGCGCCATGCCGAGGCAGACGGAGGAGTAGTTTTCGATCGAGAAGATCGTCCACCACAGCCGCCGCGCCGCCTCGCGCTCCACCCAGTCCATGGGCAGGGGGTTGGTCGCGGGCAGCATGGGCTCGCACTCGCGGTGCGATCGCGCGGGGCCGTCGACGCTGTCGAGGCGGTTATACCCAAGCAGGATGCACATGTTGAGTGCCAGTGCCTTGTAGAAGGTGGTGATCGTCTCGTTGCCCAGGCTGAAGTGCATCAGGCAGAGGATCATCAGGCCCTGTGCGTTTCCCAGCGATGGGTCCTCGATTGCGTCAACAACAAGCGTCTTGGCCTTGTTGATAAACACCGCAGATGCGTTGTAAGGGGGGTCGGTGCGCACGGCGGGGTTCTTCGAGTATCGCGCTGCAGATGCGAGTGCGCTGTACAGCAGGAGCGGAGACAGAGTGCCAGCTGCAAACTGCCGGCGGAACGTGGGCTCGTGTATGAGCTCAACAATATAGCACTTGGCGCCGGAAAACAGCGTGTCGACAAGGTCCCTCACAACCTCGAGCGACGGAACTCCCGTCGAATAGGGCTCGCCTCCGTTGCCGCTGCGCTCGCCACTGGACGTCGCCGAGGTCGCAAGCATGGCAGAGTATTGGTGCGGGGTGTCACCTGACACCGCTCTTTCGCTGTCGCTGGGGCGCTTTGCAGGAATGCTGCTGCTGCTGCTGGCATTGCTGCCCGGCATACTAGTCGTGGCGCCAACGCCCTGGAGGTACCCCAGGTCAGCCTTAAGGCTCGCTGCGCTTGTCTGTCTAAGGCCCAGCGAGTTAGGCGCACCACCAGGGCTGCCCAGCCCAGGGCCACCAACGCCGCCGACATCGTCCAGGCCACCTGCACCATTGGCCATCATGCCGACTTGGGCAGCTTGCGTGCGGGGGGAGTTCACGCCGCTGCGCTGCATCAGCAGCCTCTCCATGGTCTCAACTCTGGCCAAAAGCCGTGCAGTGGTGTCGTCGAGGGGCTTCTCCTGGCTGCCACTGCTCGCAGAGCCACGCGCGTCGCTGTCGGGGTTCTCCAGGCACTTCCACGTCCTCCGCGATTTGGGCTTGATGCTGTAGTGGCAGGAGGCGCCGACTCGCCGGCAGTGTGCACACGAGGGCTTGCCGCCGTCGCACTTCACCTTGCGGCGTCGGCAGTTATCGCAGGCCCTCAGGTACCGCAAGGCATCTGCGCCGCCGCCGCTACTATCCTGCGATGCCTTGTTTGGCGCAGCACCACCACCTGCTGTGATGTGGTCTCCAGCACCATCTGTGGCTGCGGCCACTGACAAGCGGCCGTTGCTGCTGGCTGCTGTGTGCAGTGGCGGGGGGGACTCTGTCATGGAGTCGGGTGTGCTTTCCTTGGTGCTCATATGAGCAGCGGCGGAGGCGCCGTGAGTGCTCGACATTTGCTGCTTGGCGTACTAGATATGCGAGGGTGTCGGCCAAGAATCTGGATTAAAATAGCAGACAAATAGGTGGAATTCCAAGGGCGTAAGAGTACAGAAAAGCAAGGAGGGAAGGGGTCGGCTCCGCAAGAGATTGTGCGTGCTCCGCGCTTTGTTTTTTCCCTATTCTTTCTGCTTGTGTCAGCTGGAGCAAGGGAATGAAAAGGTGGGGAGGAGCGGCGAATGGGCAGGTGGGGGATGGCGAGCTCAGGTGTGGAAATACCGCCAGGACACCTGCTGTTTCCCTCCTTTGCAGCGGCTCGGCTCGGCCCTGGTGACTGAAGGCAGGGCACACGTGCCTGACTCGGCGAGGGTTCAGCAGCATCCTGACAGAGCGCTGGGAGCTGCTGCTCAAAATGGCCCTGCTGCTGCTTGCCTCTCCACACGCCTCCTCTTCACCTCCTCTTCACCTCCTCTTCACCTCCCCGCATCACTGCCACTGTTTGACGACTAACGAAGCAGACCAGCACTGACGACATACGCACGCCCTCTGCCGCTCCAGCTAGCACAAGAGCGCCTTTCATCAGCACTGCGCCTGCACTCCACACTCACGCAACTCCACGCCTTCTGTCTCTGCGACTTCCCCCCCCCCCAGCACACGACCGCCAGCCACAGCGCACCCACATGCGCGCCGCCTTTTGCACTCGGAGCGTGGCAATTCATTAAAATGGCCATATCAGACGGCGCATCAGACCAGACGCTGAACATAGACGGCAGAGACAGGGACACCACAGGGCTGTACCGGGTCCTAGGCGTCGAGCCCAATGCCACGCAGCTCGAGCTCAAGCGCGCCTACCGCCGGCTGGCTCTCCAGTACCACCCAGACAGGAACCCCGGCACGGCAAGCCACTTTGTGCGCATCCAGCACGCCTACGACGTTCTGTCGGACGAGCGCATGCGGCGAATCTACGACCGCTACGGCGACATCGGCGTCCAAATGGCTGGCCGCATGGGCGGCGAGCTCCTCGACCCCCACGTAAGCAACCTGCTCAGCGGGTTCGCCTTTGCAAGCTCTCTGGTCTCGCTCCTTCTAATCGCGTTCCTGGCCCTGCTGGCGAGGCGCGTGGACCATGCAATCTCGTGGCCCTATTCTGTGGTCTTCGCTCCCCTGTGGACAATCGACGTCTGCCTGCTGGCTGGCATCACTTGGGCCATTTTGAAACAGGCAATGGCCGAAAGCGGCAGCCGCAGGACGCAGAACACAGCATCCTTTGGCAACAGCGGCGAAGAGGAAGAGGCGGCCACTGATAGTGGCGGGGAGGGCAGCTCCCGCACGAGCTCGTTCTCGGCTGACATGGGTGCCAGCGAAGGACAATTGCACGCGGACATCATGGACAGCAGCGAGCCCAGCTCTGAAAGAACAAACGCGGGTGTCTTGAGTCGCCCGGCAACTGACTCAACGCCGCTGCTGGTGGGTCCGCAGCGGGGTGAGCAGGGCAGCCATCGCTGGCGCAGGTCCAGGCGGCAGCAGCTGCGCAAGCTTCGAAAGCTTGCAGAGGCAAGGCTTGCCAGCCTGGCCAAGGTTGCCCCAGCGGCATACATCGTCTTGCTGGTAGCGTTCCAGCTGTCCGTGGTGCTGAGGGCCGACGGCTATGTCGACTGGCCTGCGTGGCGCGTGGCCGTGCCCTGGTTCTCCATCGAAGCCATCCATGGCCTACTCCTGACGCTCCAGCTGGCGGCCAGCCTGCTCAAGGCCAGCGAAAGAGCGGTGCAGGACGAGTCTCAGCCCAAGCTGACTCTTGCTCTGGCACTTGCCATCGCCCTGGACAACTACTGGTGGCTGCTCATCCGCGCGTCCCAGGCGCTGCTCATAGTTCTGAAGCTGGACGGCTGTATCGCAGCAGCGAGCTGGGCACTCGTTTTCACCCCTTCGTATCTGCCGGCGATCCGGTCGGCCATCTCGCTGTGCCTCCTCCGCCGCCAGCTGCGGGCGATGGGCGATGCAGAGGTAGCGCAGAACGAGAGCGCCATTGTGCTGTCGTTTGCGGGTCTATTCGTCTTTGTGTCGTCCTTTGTTTACTCGTTCGTCGCTCTCCTCATTTGGAAGCTAAGCCTGCCCTCAGCTGTTCGCCTGGCCCTTGTGTTCATCCCCGCCTTTGTTGCGCTTTCGCTGGCGTGCTGCTGCTGCACATGGATATCGTGCTGCCTGGCATACGGAATGCATGCGCCGCTGGACGACGAAGAGAGCCCGGAGCCTGCCGACGCCATGCCGATATCCAGCGACCGGCGGATCCAGTAGCTGACCTTTTTTATTACTGCATTTCATATCGGATATCGTGTTACACTCAAGAAACGCTCTATGTGCTTCTGGACGGTGCTACCTATGGTTGTATTGCTGCTCAAAGTAGCTCGCCAAAAACGCCAGCTCGTCCTCCTCGTTTGCGCACTCGTCCAAGACCCTGGAGGCATCGCGCTTCCTCCTGGCCTCCTCAAACCCCTGCCGATACCCATCGACCATTCCACGGGTGTACCGCGGCGCTGACGTTGTCAGGGCGTCAAAGTCGCGGCTCCCGCTGGTGCTGGTGGTGGCCCGTTTGGCGACGGACTGGAAGAGCGCCAGATCCTTAAAGATGGGCACCGAGTCAACTCCCCGCTCCCTGAGCGAGCCAACCACCTTGCCTATAGCTGTCTTCAGCTGGCCGACTTCGGCTGCGCTGGGATCCGGCAGCCCGGCGATTGCGCGCAGATCCGGTGGCACGTCCTCTGTGGTGATGCGGATGGCCGCCTGTCTGGACCTGCCTGCCGCCGAGTCGTGCGATATCCACACGCCGTACACCTTCCCCCGGCTCTCTTGTGCAGCCTCGAGCAGGGTCGTTTGGGTCGCCCAGCCCGGCAGATCCCTTATATATGCGACTCCGGTGGCCAGACAGCGCACTCCGCGCCCTAGCAGCCGCCTGCTGCTGATGCTTCTGTGTGGTATCGATGCTATTCCAGGCATTGTTTTACAAGCGGACGCTAGGAGACATGGAAGGAGAAGCGCTGTGCCGTGGATCGCATAAACCGCTGTGCTGCTGCTGCTCCAATGCGCCAAAGCAAGTTTACGGGCAGCACCACGTGCCACAGCTGGTAGCAGGGATGGCGCGGTGTCTGCATGCTGTCGCCTTTCCCAAAGATCGCGCACATTGGGCTACAAATTAGTAAGCAGCGCAGGAGATCAGAACTGATCGCACACAGCCACCCCTCGAGGCGCGCATGGCTGCACACCGGAAGCCCTGTGCTATTGCGACATTTCCTGCCCAGCTTTTGAAATCTGTGAAGAGCACCCCACATACCGCCCTCTAGCGCAGAGCGAACAGGGACTACTGTTTGGCTGTTTCTGAGCAAATACGCCCTGGTGAAACCCTCCGCCCACTGATTTCGCCATCACCAGCCAGTAGCACGTGGTGTACGCCTAGATTGTTGCCCTGCACTGAATGCCGCTCTATAAAAGAGCACCAAGAGGGTGAGAAAAAAAAAGGCAGACAGCCTGCCTGGCATCCGCCCTTCCTTCTTCTCCACACCTCTCCACCCAGCACTCTTACAAATAACACCGCGTCCTCTGCTCCTACCACCACCTGCAGCAAATGAAGGCAACTGCTCTCGAAAGCTTTACCGTGCGCGATGTGCTCGTGTATCGCGGAAACCCAAGGCTCAGCTACAGCATTGGCGAGGACAACACCGTCGAGGAGGCACTGGCGCTGATGCTTGGATACGACATCGTGTCCTTGCCCGTGTTCAAGCGCACGGACGACTGTGGCAAGCAGCTGTTCATCGACATCGTCTCGCTCTACGATCTCCGAGACCACATCACCCAGTCTCCGGTAAGTGCACCCGCATCCCCTTTGCTTCGCCCAAGTGTCGCAAGCGGCCCGGGTGTGGGAAAAAAGGCTTTTCAGGGAGAAAAAAAAATAAGCCCCTCATTTTGGATTGGCAAAACGCATGGTGCAATGGCGCCGTGTCAGCTGCACTACAGATGGCATGATGTCAAACGACAGAATACTGCGTTTGCTGTGTGGCAGCTCGCGTGACTAACAACCATGTACTCTGCTCCACCCCCTCCACCTCATCCCAACCCTCCCCCTTCCTTGAAGTGCGGCGTAGACACTGGAGACAGAGGTCCACTTCCAGCTACTTTCTGGCCGCCCCTCAGGCAGCGTCACTGTCTTGCAGGACACCATCGCCCAAGTTGTGCAGTCGCGCAAGCATGCGTCGCAGGTAATCAGCGCCGACGCCCCGCTAGAGGAGCTTCTGCGTCTGTTCACCAAGCTGGGGCAGCACCGCGTTCTGGTCAGCGATTTTGACCGCGCCAGCCAGCATGTTCCCGATGGAGTCCCCAGCGACCACGAAAACGACGACATCGCCGAGACCACCAGCGGCAGCGGCTATCTGGGCGACGACGACAGAGAGCATGGCGTGTGCGGCCTGACGCAGTACGATGTGGTCAGATTTATCCAGAGCCACAACCACCAGCTTGGGCGCCAGCTGGACGTCACAGCCATCGACATCGCCACGACCAAAACAGGCGGCGTCACCACCCTGCACGACAAGGACGACGGCAGCTCCAGCCTGCCGCACTTGACGATCCGCGACTCAGCACTCAGCGCCATGAAGAGACTGCGCGACACACACACCAGCGCCCTGCCGGTTGTCGACTACGATGGCAGGCTGGTCACTGAGGTTGCGGGCACCAGCCTGCGCAGCCTGACCACAGACAAGATCGGGCTGCTGGGCAAGCCTGTGCTCGCGTTCATGTTTGGACTGCACCTGCCAATCACCAGTCCATATGTCATCCACTCCAACTTCACGCTGTCCCAGGTCATGGCTGGTCTGCTGCGGATGAACAGCCGCCGTGCCTGGCTGGTCGATGGCGAGGAGCGACCCGTGGCTGTGATCTCGCTCACCGATGTCCTCGAGCAGTTCCTATGAGGCACAGCCCGCTCCGGCGGCGGCTGCAGCCCACTGCCGCCCACTCCCCTGTGTATAAAACCAAAACATGGTCTCCCAGCCATGTCCGCACTCGCTCTCTAGCTCATGCTCCCTTTCACTTTGTGCTCCATCCTGGCTACGCAAATATCTAATCTCTATGCAAAAACATTTCAAACTCGCTGGGGAACTCAAAGAACTGGCACCGCGCCCTGAACACATCCAGGCTGCGCCGCCTGACAATATCCTCCACCGACCTCTCGTTGGCGATCCAATCCCTCTGCGTCTGCTGCGAGAACAGCGTCGCCCTCGCACCCTGCCTCTCGGTCTCCTCAATGGCCCGATCCATCACGCCGATGCACTTGCTTATGTCATGCTCTCGCCGCATGTACGCCGTTTGGAGCACCTTGAAGAACGCCAGGCACTCGCCATCCGACGCCGTGTTGGTGTTGTTCATGCGTAGCATGATGTTGTCGTCCACTCGGCGCAATTGCTTCATGACTGCCTTGAAGTGGCTCATGTTCAGGCAGGTCTTTTCGGTCATTTGGACATTGCTGGACTTGGCCCTCTCGGCAAGCTCGCTCAGAGTAGGCAGGCCTTCCATTGAATCACGCGTCCGATTGGGAATGAGTGGCAGAGGAGCACTGGGCAAAATCGGTAGTGTACAAATACAAAGCAACTCGACAAGCAGAGTTTGATAAAGCAACGAGCTTACTGCTCAGCATTTGCTCACGCAGACATTATGTAGGCAGGGGGAGAGGAGAAACCTGCTAAAAATGCCTAGGCGGTCCGGCAGCCAGCTCAGCTCGGCCAAGCGGGCTCTGACATCACCGCCGCAGGGGAGTGCAGCAGCATTCAGCCAGGCATGCATTCGCCACGGCGCTGAGCACAAACACGAATGCCGCATTCACAGGATGGCGCCAGCCGAGCTCCTATTCTCGCTCTAGTCAACAAGCACCGACCACTCAGAGGGCACTTCGCCATACTGGATGTCGGTCAGCGCCTTGTGGATGCGGCTGGCAACCGGCCCGGCCTGCGACTCTGGGTTCGCCGGGTCAAGAGGAATGGCGTAGTCCCTTCCCCGGTAGAAGATGCGGTTAACCGGGGACACGACGCACGCAGTTCCGGCGCCAAACACCTCCAGCAGCCTGCCCTCGTCGCACGCCTTGGCCACCTGCTTCATGTTGACCCTGCACTCCGACACCTTGAACTCGCCCCAGCTGCGAGCAAGCTCGAGAATAGAGTCACGCGTGACACCAGGAAGAATGGTTCCATCGAGGGGAGGGGTGACGAGCTCTGTCTCGCCCAGCTCGTTGCGCCACAGCACAAACAGGTTCATGGTTCCGACCTCCGTCAGCTCGTGGTCCTCGCCGATGGTCCACAGCACCTGCTGGTACCCCATCTTCTCCGCCTCCACCTGGGGCGCAACCGAGGGCGCATAGTTCGCTCCCAGCTTGTGTCCCCCAACGCCTCCTGGCCACGCCCTGACGTTGTTCTCGTCGCAGAACAGCCCAACCGCCCTGAACCCCGTCCTGAAGTACGGCCCACAGGGCGACGCAATGACATAGAGCAGCGCGCTCTTGCCGCGACGCACACCCAGCGTGTTCTCCGTCGAAACCAGAGTAGGGCGCAGATACAGCGAGTACCCCTTGCCCTCGGGCACCCAGCGCTTGTCAGTGCGCACAAGCTCCTTGATGCACTCGACGGCTTGGGCGCCGTCAAACTGGGGCAGCTGGATGGAGGCGGCGCTGTTGTTCATGCGCTCCATGTTTTTCTCGGGGCGGAACAGGCGGATCCTGCCCTGCGCGTCGCGGTACGCCTTGAGCCCCTCGAAGCACTCAAATGCGTAGTGGAACGCCGAGCATGAGGGGTCCAGCAGCAAGGGGCCGTAGGGCTTGATCTGGGGCACGCCCCATCCACCCTGGGCGGTCCACTCGACGGTCAGCATGTGGTCCGAGAACGTGTGGCCAAAGACAAGGTCCTCCTTGGGCACGATTGGCTTGGGGTTGCTGGTGAGCGTCTTTTGGAGAACCGATGCCTGGATGCTTGGCAGCGCACCAGACGCTCTGGCGCAAGAGCCGTGCAGCAGGCGCACGGGTCCCAGAAAGACGCTGCGGGGACGCATCAGCAAAGGCAGTCTTGATACAGCTGGTGCCATTGTACGAGAAATAGAGAGTATTTGGAAGAGCGGCTGGGTGGTTAGCGTGCAGAGCAAGAAAGGCTGCGCCCGCTGAGAATGCCTGGATTATATACGCACTGGGATGGCGAGTATGACTCAGGAACTAGTGGGAAAAGCTGCATGTGTCATACCTGGGACTGCCGAAACGCATGTCTGCATATATGCAGAGAGCAGGTGACATGAGTCACCCAGCAGAGAAGCACAGGCACCGCCTTCACCTCGCAAACAGCCATGGCTCCAGACAGCCACAGCAGATGGGGCACCGACTTCCCCAAGAACCTTTGCCGGCCGCGGCCCAGTGCTCAAGGAATTTTGTAGGTCCATGTTGCGAGGCTGGCAACAAGGAGCAACAACGGTGTCTAGGTAGTTTTACTCACGGGCCCTCCTGGATGGCATAGGCTTTCATGTGCAATGGCTATTGCTCATAGATGTCCTCTGGACACCTGTGAGGGACAACATCTGTTTACTTAGTTTCCTGTCGCTCCAACGACATGGCTTCTTGTGCTCGTTAGCCGACCCCGCCACGGGGACTCTTCTAGTTTCTTGACTCTTAGTTAAGTTTATTGGGAAATACATCGGCTCCATCATCATCACCAAACAGCAGGGCTGGCTTTTCTGGCAGATGATCGGCTTGTAGGCCATAAACACACCAGCAGCATTGCTATTTGCAATTGCTGAATTGGTGCA
Organism: Martensiomyces pterosporus; assembly: GCA_025201845.1. Classification (NCBI taxonomy): domain Eukaryota; kingdom Fungi; phylum Kickxellomycota; class Kickxellomycetes; order Kickxellales; family Kickxellaceae; genus Martensiomyces; species Martensiomyces pterosporus. Next base: position 24,673 of record MU603959.1, read on the forward strand.
AAGGAGCAAAGCCAAAAGGCACAACACTCCACGAGGGACTGCTCATGTTAGCCAAAAAGATCACCACGACGGAGTTGGCTCAGCAGAGGAGAACAAGAAACCATGTCGCTGGAGCGCCAGGAAGCCAGGTTTATTAGTAATGCCTCGACTCAGCAATGAGGAGGGATGTAGGAATGTGGCCAGATTGCCGAAAGGATCTCCGAACTACCCCCTCCTCTGGTTGTGACTGGTATGGATTTGTTGAGCCTGACCGTTGTCAAGCTTTGTAAAGCCTTCAGTCTTTCGGCAAGCTCATTTGATACATATGTGCCTCATCCAACTGCAGAGGTTCCACATATGGAGATAGGTGATTGAGAACCATCTTCTGATTGAGCATGCATGCACGTGACACAGTTGCTGCTAATACCTATTTCAGCAAGTCAGCAGCCCAGCTTAGCCACGCTTCGCACTCAGCTCCCCAGGTGCTGTGCTGCAAGGCCTGTTGAACTGCGCAAATTGCTTTTCTGCTCTGCATATTACACCCCACAGTTTATTGCTCCACTACCAGCACTCAATATAGCATTTATTGAACTGAATCAGCGCTGTTTGTGCCCATATGTCGCGTATACCGCCACCGGCCTCTCCTGGCAGCAACAAGGAAAATAAGAGCGTGGACAACCAACAAATCCATTCACCCAATGACTCGCAGGCAAGAAAAAGGGCTCGCATCGATTCTCATATGAGCCAGGCCAACTGCGATTTGGATACTTGTACTTTGGACGACGTGGACTTGGAATTTCTCTTAACAGAAGATGGGTTTTCACTGACGGAGAGCCCAAAAGAAGAAGCGGCTCCTAATGTTGCTGAAGTGCAGCGCAGATTTTATACGGAAGAGAAAACCAGCCACAACCCAGCCGACCGCCGCCCAACAACACCATCGCCCTGCTCTCAGGGCAAGCTACCTGTGACTCCTGAAGCCAACCGCACTCTGCCGTCTAGCTGCAATGGCTCCCCGAAAACGCGCATTCACGGCAAGGGGATCTCGGTTGGCGGCTGTGCATGGGAGTCTTACGTTGGCAGCAACGCAACGCTGGTCGATAAGTCAGAGGCGATAGAGCACGTATTCTCGCAGGACTCTGGCCAGGTGATTGCCGGGCTCTACCCACGGCGCATGGGAAAGTCGACATTCTTGTCGCTAGTTGCCAGTTTTGCTGGAATGATCACAAACATACCGTTGGCGCAGCGGATGGATGAGTTCAAGAAGTATATGCTCTATGACTCGAGCAGACAGTTCTTTGAGCAGAATTTTGCCCGATATCCCGTGTTTCACTTGGATTTCAAGGTAAACAATCGCACCTCTATCCACGTAGCAACCTCTCCCCTTATAGACACTAACCCACCATTGCTGCCTTTCGCTAATATGCCTTACAACGTCCGTGCCTCCATTCTGTGCATAAACCGTGCACTTAGGACCATGAGCCCAGATCGGAGCTCAGCGCTTTAAAGTTCATCGGAGAATCGATCACTTATGCTGCTGAATCGTACATCGAAACCCTCTGCTCAGCTAGTGAAGGGAGGTCTCTCTCTGAGACCACTGCGCACCTGTCGGTGGAAAATGTCCAGGCACGCAAGCGTGATATTTCCATTCTCGTTGAGCAATACACGCTTTTGGCTAGCGGTCGCCTGGACGTAGATGACGCAGCCATGGTGAATAGGTTTCTTCCAATGCTGATGAAAGTTCTTTTCTTCTGCCTGGGCCGTCAGAAATCAGTTGTTCTTATTGACGAGTTTGACGCGCCGCTCACGAACACATTCTGTGCCAAAGAACTGACCGCAGACCGCCGTGAATCCATCCGACGGGTGTACATTAGCTTCTACACGAGGCTTCTTAAGGTAGGCTCCTAATCACTGCAATCACCTATTGGGTATCAGCCACTACCATGCTCTTATTAACTCGCCCGGCTCCATGCACCCATGCACTCATGCACCTACATGCGAGCAAGCAACACTCGATAGGCAAACGAGTACCTCAAAAAGGGTATACTGGTTGGCGTATTCAACGCGCCGTGCATGGGACTGGGATCTGGTCTCAACATGCTCAGTGTGTACATGGCTCACTCTGGGCTGAGTGGCCTCAGCAATGATGCCAACCCATTTGAACGAGCATTTGGGTTCACCGGCGGAGACGTCTGGAGCCTAATATGCAACTTTGTTGACAGCCAGTGGAAGAATAGGTCGAGTGGTAACGATGAGCAGTTCAAAAAAGACCTTATGATCGGCTGCCTTCGCCACTTTGATGGGTATCGGATCGGTAACTCTCGTTACGTGTTCAATCCGTTTGCCATCGTCAGATTTCTTGTTTCCAATAGGAATGTTGCATCGCCAAAGGACGTCGTTTTCACTGGGCGCAATGACTGGACGAGCACTGGGTCGACGCGTATGCTAAGCTCTATCCGAGCAAGCTCTATTGGCCTCTTTCGCAAGTACATCGACTGCTTGACGTCTAGCTACCTTATTCGATACGGCTACCAGTCCCGCAGCGGCATCGCTCAAAGGCTCGCGTCGGTCACTGAGCTGGACGACGCCAGACTTGAAGAGCAGCTTAGCCAAGACCCAGAGCAGCCCCCGCTAGACCCGGACCCAGAGACTAGGAAGAAGCTCGCAAGTCTGTGCATGAGTAGCGATGCTGAGCAGCGCGAGGATATGCTGCACATTGCCAGCAGCGACTTGGACGCTGACACCATCATCGTGCTTCTTTACCAGTCGGGCTACCTGACGCCTCTCTCACACGATCAGGTAGGAATCCCTAACGACGAGGTTCTGCGCTCGCTCAAACACCTTTACCAGAATGTGGTTAGCCGGACCAGCATCAGCCCGGACCCACTTGCGGGAACGCTGGAGGCAATGGGGATCCGAGAGGGCAACCTTGTGCGGCTTGCTAGCTACCTCGACCAGTGCATCACCAGAACCCCGAAGCTCACGGAGAAAACGCTGGAATCGGAGTACGGGAATATCCTTTATGCCTACCTCTACCAGGTGTCCAGTGCAGGATTCAAGCTGGAGTACGAGAAGATTGCCGAGAATGGCCGAATCGACATTGCAATTATACCCGAGAACAGCGGGAGTGGCCAGGGCACCGCTGGACGCCTTCCATACTACATATTCGAGCTGAAGCGAACCAGCCTCGGCACTGGCGAGCTGACGTATAAGGAGAAAATGACAGCAAATGTCAGAAAAAGGCTTGAAGAAAAGCTCGAAAATGCGGAAAGCGAGGCGCGGGAACAGATAGACAACCAGTACATCCACACGGGCTACAACGAAGCCAAGAACTGCAAGATGCTGCTCAGTGTGGCAATAGCGTTTTGGCTATACCGCTTCCGCATGGTTGCCACCCGCTACAAGCCAGTGACCAACCAGAACGGCGACACCGATTGGATTCAGGAGGCATACACGAACGAAGAGGTTCAAGGGATGGGCACAACAAATGTGACTGTAAAGGCTGAAAATGGCAGGCTTGTGCTCTCGACAGTCCCCACTTAGCGGCGTCGCAGTTTGGACGCCCAACTTGCTTTTTAGTGTAGCAGCAGCCGATTTGAACAAAATCATGCATATATTGAACTGAGCACTACTCATATGGGTGTGGTGAACTAAATAAGACTTAACTCGGTTCTCTTTATTAGCCTAGTCAACCAGAGGCCGGCTTAAAGCTAACGCTATAAGAGTAAAAATCGAAAGATTTTCGCACTCTTCCAAATTAACGGACGAAATTCAGTTCGAATTTGTGGCAATGCCCGGGCGTTCCTACGCACAAGTCGTGAGCAACACCGGTCCCAGAGCCACCAAGCTAGGACCTAGGAGCACTCCCAGCTCCTATACCAAGGAAGCCAAGTGGGTCCCACTGGCTCTACACATTCCCAAGGAATGTGAATACGAGGAGGTTACCAAATTGGCCGCGAAGCAGGTAAAGGGGACCTTCCCCGGGGCACTAGCCGACATCTGCAACATGGAAGGCCGTGTTGTAGTGAGCGTCAACAACGCTCTCCAGGCTGAAAAGATCCAGGCCGCCCCGATCCGGTGGAAAGGGAAATCGATCCCCTGGTCAACACTGGAAGGAAACACCTTTTTCGCAGCTGGCAGTTGGAATGCCACGCTTTGTCGACCTCGAGTTCCTGCGCAACACGCTCCAAAAACTCGTTGGCAAGAACGGCCGCGTAGGAAGGATCCATATCGATGGCAATAAGGGCCAATTCACCTCAGTGATCTACTGCGTCAACCTCGAATTCGAGGAAGGCAGGCCCGCAGAGGAGCGGCTCTTTTCCCTCCCCAAAGAGTCGCGCTGCTCGCATCAGATGGAATTAGTCCACTGGTCGAGCGTAAAAGCCTGCAACGGGTGCGGAATCCTCTACGCCCCACTACGGGGGAGAGAATACCGTTGCCGGTGCAGCCCGCAGCCAGCCGCTAACCCAACCCCCACAACTGAGAGGGCACCAACGACAGAGTCGACAAAACAAGGGACAGGCAAGGGAACCTCGGCCCAGCGGGTTTTATGCGACGCAACAAACGGAGCGGGTTCCAGACAGCCACAGCAGATGGCGTGCCAAGTTTTCCAAGAACCTTTGCCGACCGCGGCCTAGAGGTCAAGGAGTTTCGCAGGTCCATGTTGCGAGGCCGGCAGCAAGGAGTCACATCAGTGCCTAGGTAGTTTTACTCACGGGCCCTCCCGGATGGCATAGGCTTTCGTGTGCAGCGGCTATCGCTCACAGGTGTCCCGACAGCACCTGTGAGGGACAACGTCTGTTTACTTAGTTTCCTGTTGCTTCATTGGCATGTTTTCTTGTGCTCCTTAGCCGACCCCGCTATGGGGGCTCTTCTAGTTTCTTGGCTCTTGGCCAAGTTCATTGGAAATGCATCGGCTCCATCATCAAAACAAGCGTGGTAGGTATATTCATTTGTTGGATGAAGATGGAAAAATGAAAAGAAAGAGCGAAAGTGGAAGAATCAAAAGAAGTCTGACGAGCACTAGTCATGTTCTTCACTTGCACCCAACACCTTAAGGTCATGCAGATGAGGAAACAAATTTGCATAGCGAACAGCGAATTCCATGATGTCAGAGACATATAAATCAGGCACAACCACCTTTTCCAGAGAGTGAATAATAATAGCCAGATAGTGCATAACATCCAGGCTGAACACCAGTGGCGGATTGCGGTGCCAATAAATCGAAATACTCTTGAGGCTAGGAGTAATAGACTGTGTTTGTGTCGAGCTTCCCCCGAGAATCGCTTGCAGATTTGCACCAGCTTCGTAGACTTCATCAACAACATTCTCAACTCGAATTGTGAGTAACTTTGGTAACTGAGCAACGATTTGAATAACTGAAGCAAGGTGTGCATTTGTTTCAAGAGTTAGGTGCTCAAGATTTATCCACTCAATTGTGCTGGGTATAGGCAAAGGCACACAACTCTGATACATACCCAACAAAGCTGTTTTTGCATTAGAAGGTGTACCAAGCAGCTTGCGATAAAACTCGACATAGTCATTGTAGTCGTCTGGTGAGATACTGTGAATATATAAATTAATAGCTGCTACATTAAACAGAATGCGGGGATCCATGTGCTGGACTGATTTAAATGAAGTTGAAATGCTGATAGTTTGGAGAGGCGAGTGGACAAACATTGAATAGAGTGCACCATCATTGTATGGACTGTGATATATACGTAGTTCTTTTAACTTTGGAAAGAATAACTTGCGACAGCCAATGTTGAGTGAAACTGTGCTCATGCTCATTTGTCTGCTAGAGTTGTTTGACTCTGCATTCCTTGATGACCGACGAAACCAAAGAGTTAGATAACGTAGATTGGTAAATTCGATATGACCAGGTGCTATGCCAACAAATTGCTGCCATGTGAAGTTATGTGGTATGTCACGCAGGGATAACCACTCTAGTGGAGAAGCTAGCAACTGCGGGAGCCGATTTGTAATCCCAGAGGCAATGCCAACGTTTAGATACCTGAGTTTAGATGAAAAGCAATTCCACCTGAAAGTGGTGGAAACACGATAGCAGTTAAGTGAGTATAACTGGCTAAAATATAAGTTTACCAACTTATTTGATATGAGGTTGTGGATATCAGAGGATGTTCCAAAATTTAGCGACAAGTCACCAATATTCGGCACATGCTGCCCAAAATACTCTGTTACCTGAGTTGCCAACGTCTCACCATCACTAGAATTAAGGATATTCTCAGTACCAGCAACATCTTTATAGTCCATGCTGATATATAGTACATTAACCGCTCTCCAGTGATTTGAACTAAAGCCAAATGTATCCAGTGCATGAATCATATCCGTAGAACTGACTGGACACCCGGACGAGGTTATTCTCAGTTGCTTAATTACGCTGCCAAATCTTTGTGAGGTAATAATATCGATGTTTGACTTCCACACAAACTCAGGCTGGGTGGTCTTGCTATCCTCATATGCCTCTTTGACGCGACACTCAAGATATGCTGCGTGATAAACATATCGCAACATGTACTCTCTCCAAACACGACAGACTGCAGCTGGAAGGAGTAGCTGCTTGAACTCATCGAGCGTTGCTCTATTCCCAATTAGCTCTGAGCAGAAATACGCTAACACCTTCCGCAATATGTTTAAGTGCAGGTCTTTTATGTGCGCCATCTTAAGTAGAGTAATGGGAAAAGTTCAATAGCTGAAAGGAGTGTGGAGGGGAAAGCAACTAACAGGTGTTACTGCTTGGCGAGTTGTCAAAATGGCAAACCCCTGATAAAGTCAGCCAGTCGAATAATACTTGCCCATGCATGCATACATAAGGGGTTGTCAATTTCTTGGCTCGGCTCTGTGAGCAAGTCGCTATGTTCTATTGCCTACTCCACAGCTGAAAGATGAGCAAAGAGAATTGATATTTTCCGTGCAAACAGCAGTAGTAGATACGCTGAGCTTGTATAGAATCCCGAGCATCTCGACTGATAGAACATGCAGAGCAAGATAGTGCATCAACTCGAAAAAACAACATGCACAAGGCAATTTCTACATCGTGGGCTAATTCTCACCTCTTACAGGCTGACGCTCAATGACGAATCCACACCCATGAGGAAGCGATATGTTTGGCTATGTAGAACTTCTGACCTGAGACTCAGAAATTCAACCTTACAAAAGGCTATTCTGAGGGCATGCTAGCTTTCAGTCTCAGGCACTAGTGGCTCAGTATGCTGTGGACCCCTAGACACAGCACTATTTCACTTGCTCCTGGTGGTGGCTAAGGGTAACAAGATGGCTGAGATGAGGTCTTCGTGCATCGACAAGATCTATGCCATGAAGACCATCATGAATGACTTGACCGGCGCTGGTCTTGGCTTTGTCATGGCTGTCGGCGATGACAGGGCTGACGAGAATGTGTTCACATATTTGAACATGGTTTTCCCTAAAGCGTCGCTGATAACCGGCACTGTTGGGTGCAAAACTACGGAGGCCAAGTGCTACCTGCCGAGCATCGACTCGATGCTGGGCATACAGCCTAAACTCATTGAAGCCAGCTAGGGGGCGTAGCGGGCATCTCTTTCTCAGCATTTTCTACAATCATTTAGTGATACTGACGCTCTGCCTTTTGCAGCAAAAGGCAGGTTCCTTTTGGTGGTTGTAAATGGTTGGTAATAAAGTAAAAATATCTGGCATCTGGAAGCAGGCAGGGCTTGTTCTGGCCAATTGACTCGTTTTTCCCTATAACTACTGCCAAGTTCTCAATGACGCACTCTCGGTGCTGGGCTCCTGTGCATTTGGCTGCTGCTCCTGGCCTTCACTACTCTCAAGTTCCAGAGCATGCACATTGAGGAATACGTCGTCGCCTAGTGCTCACACACTGTCATAGGGTGTGGCGTCTTGGGCTTCGTCAGAGTACTTGTCATAGTCATCCTCGGCGTCCACGCTATCTAGGATAGCAGTAATTTGCTCTATCGACAGCGTCTTCGCTGGTGGCTGTCTTGCCCATCTGTAGTTAGCCTGAGCGTTTGGTCTGTCCTTCCACGAGGTACTCTTGCGTGGGCCTGGGTTGCGGGCTTTGCTCTGGTACGTGGTGCTGTTGCCCCAGCGAACATGCCACTCATGGTAGTCGGGGTCGTCGTAGGTGACTAGCCCAAACTCGCGCTCTGCCTTGGCTACATAGGAGTACAGCTTGGTGACTGGGTCTCCGCTGCTGATATGAGTAATCATGTAGTTGAGGACCATGCCGCGTAGTGGTCGGCAGAGGGCATACAGGAAGTAGTCGTACGTTTCGTCAGAGGTAGGGTCCAGCTGCACCACACGACGGTACTTGTCGAACTCCTGTACAAAGTCGTAGAATGGGCGCTGGATGTCCATCTTCATTGTAGTGAGGCGGCGCCAGGCGTGGGCCCGAGCTGCTGGCGAGGTGCACAATTCAAGAAAGGCGTCGGCGGCATCCCTCCAGGAGGCGGGCAGAGATCCTCCGCACTTGTCGATGAGCCTTTCTCCCAGAGCAGGGCTGATGCTTACAAGGATGGCAGCAGGTCCCCACTCGTCGACATTCATGCGTGCTGCCATTATGGTGTGCTCCACCCTTGTTAGGAAGTCGATGGAGTCTCCAGCGTCGCACTGTCTCCCCGTCTCAAATTTGGGCAGGTTGTCGGGCAGACAGTCTCGCACAGCTTCATAGTCAAGCCTCGGTGGCACCAACACCCCCTGGGTGAGTTTGCTGAAGCCCCCGCTGCGGCATGGTGTCAGTGAACTACCAGGCGGTGCTGTTGCAAAGGATGACTTTGCAGGGTCTTCCACGGTATAGAGCACTCGAGAAGTAGGTGACTCGGCGATGGGACAGTGGTGTGCTGTTAGCGTTTCCACGGTGGACTGCCTCAGCCCTAGTGTTGGTTGGCAAAACTCAGCAGCGGGGGTGTCTGTCCGAGTAGATTCCATTTGTCCTCCGAGCAGCGAAATGAGTAGGTCCAGTTTTTCATGGAGCTGCTGGTTGTCCTGAATCAGTTTGTCCATCTTGCGCTCAAGGATTTGGAGGTATGCTGGTTCCGAGAACCCGCTCGTGTTCTCAGCTGCAGGCTCGCCACTTGCTGACGATGGGCCAGGTTCAGACACGGGAGCACCTTGGTGCACTTTGAGGACTTCGTGCATGCGTGCCATAGGTTTTGCTACGAGAGACGGCTTGGTATCTTTGTCGGTATTTGTTTTCCTAGTATTAGATGTGAAGAGTCGGAACAATAGGAGAAGGCAATTGGAAGCACTTGGCTCGGTAAGAAGGCTAAAAAATGGTCGCCAACAGGCAGCTGGCAAGAGGATCCGCAGGCTGAGAGCAGATAGCCCTTCCAAAGGATGTACTGATAACCTGGAAAAGAGAGTTGAAAGAAAAGCAGTGAATATGCTACTGGGAGTCATGGAGTTGCTGCTTAAATACCTGCTGGCGTGGGTGGCATTCAGAGAGTGCGTCAGCTATGCCAAACAACATTTGCCATCAGCTACAATGCGGTGGCTGCATCATGCCAATCGCTCATGTGGTGGCTGTAGGACAATAGTGTCGCAGCATCCAATCTTCACCAGAACATGGTGAGAATCCGCTGCCACGGGAGGGGATCGCTGCAGAGAACCGCAGGTTCACAGAACGCGCAGTACTAATGATGACGGTGTTGATGAAAAAAAATAACCCAGAGAAAGGAACGAGGTTGACCGGTGAAGAAAAGTAACGTGAAAGTAATAGCAATGAAAAAGCAAACAGGCCTCAGACAAAGCCAAACCCGGTGCTGCACTCCGATATGGCAAGCAGCAGATTCGCCTTCAGCGTCTCAAAGTTGTCATACAGCGGCAGGTCCAGCTGGTTGAAGCACGTGTGCGCAGTCGGCAGGCGGGTCGGCGACCCAAAGTCCTTGTGGATCTGGAACTTCTGCACGCCCTGGCTGCCCTGTATGTGCGCAAATCCCTCAAGGGGCACCTTGCTCGTGCCCGTGACAAACTGCAGCAGCTTGGCCCTCTCCTCCTGGTCAAACGAGCGGACTGCGCGCCAGAACCACTGTATCTGCGCCGAGCTGGAGCTGTACCCGCCATGGTACTCCGTGTTGTTTCTCCAGTCGTCCACATCAATGTCGGGCATTCCGCTGATCAGCAGCTCTAGCTCCTGCTCGTTGAAGATCTGAATCAGGTCCTTCGGAATCAAGTCGTGGAAGCCCGTCAAGAACGCCTTGATCTGGTCCTTGATGGCCTTCGACAGCCGCTGCTCAGTGACGAGCCTGACGTACTCGGCCTTGTTTTCCTCCGTGACGCCGATCTCCTGGCCGTTCTCAACCAGATCAATAACGCGGTGCTGGCCAAAGTCGTCCACCTCAATGCTGAATGTCTCCTCAAACACATCGGTGATGTCGTTCTCCAGGATCCACTCGAGCGACTTGTAGTAGCTGGGGTCAATGGCCTCCATGTCGCGGTAATCCACCTTGCGGCCAAGAATGTGTTTGTAGAACGACCGGGTGAAGTACGCGTCCAGCACCCGCTGGTCGACAATGGCCTTGCCAATGATGCGCCCAACAAACTTGAAGTACAGGAGGTGCTCCGGGTTGGCCCAGCTCTGCGGGTTCGGCTGGTACGTAACGCGGCCCGACGCAGACGGTTTGAACAGCGCATAGTCGGGGTTGAACATCTGCCTCGCAAGCGCCTGGAACCACTCGCGGCTGACACCGCCCGCATCGACGCCCTCCTCGTCGTAGAACTTGACGTGAATCCGTCCGCGCTTGATCTCGTCGCCCGACTTGCCCGCAAACTGGTGGAACGAATCCTCAAACACCGTCTCGCGGTGCACGTTCAGGTTGAGGGTCGAGGCAATGGGCCGCGTGTTGGGCCGCCTGCCGCTGCTGTCGTCGTGCAGACGCTGGTAGAAGTACGACCGCTTGTTGTCAAAGTCCAGCACATGCGGGTTGTAGACAAGCAGCGAGAACGAGCCGCTCAGCAGGCCAGGGTTGTTGCGCACAAGCGTGTTGAGGATCTTCTTGTGCTGCTCGGTGAAGTTCTGGAAGTACGCCTCGCCCGAGGTCACTGCCGCAGACGACGGGGCCGGCGCTGGCGCTGCAGGGGAAGCTGCAGGGACGCCCGCCTTGTTCTTCTCGCCCACGATCGGCTTGAACACGACCATAAAGCTCTCAATCAGCGGAAGCAGCACCGTGGCAACATGGGCCAGGTCAGGCGACGCGCCAGTGCAGCGCAGGCAGGAGCTTGTGGCCTCCCACAGGGGCAGGAACTGCGGGTCCTGGCCAAGCGACAGCGACTTCAGCCTCAGCAGCTCGCCAGTCAAATGCTCGTCAGCGGCAGGAGCAGAGTCAAGCTCCATGCCCCTGGGCTCCTTGGCCAGAGAAGACGCAGCCTCTGCCGCCGCCGTCTGCTTGTCCTCCATGCGCTTCGACAGGGTCGTCGAGATGTAGTCAACCGCCATCAGCAGCCTCAGCAGGCGCGACTGGTGGGACGACGCCGGCGAGAACTTTGACAGGGTGATGTCGCGCACCTTGTCCAGCAGGTCAGTGGGGAGCTCGGTCGGGGTGCGCAGACCGGGCGTGTTGGTGTTGCTGGCATCCTCATTGGCGTCGTCCAGGTCGTCCGCAGGCGTCAGGGTCTGGAGCACCGGCAAAAGCTGCGCAATGTCCCTGCAGACGCTGCTCGACAGCTCCGATGCGCGCTTGACAAGCTCGTCCGTAACAACGGAGAGCACGCCGGGCATGTGCGACAGGTTCTGGATAAGGCTCAGCGTGTGCTGGAACGTGCGCGACGTGCACTCGCCCGCAGCCAGCACATTGACAATGGCTCTCAGCGCGTGCGCAGGGATCTCAGGCAGCTGGACAACATACTTCTTGTCAGCCTGGCCCTCCAGCGACGGCGCCGGCTCGCTGCTTTGCTGCTGCTGCTGGTTGCGCCTGACCATGCTTCCCAGCGGCTTAGTGATGGTTGACAGGAGCTGCATCAGAAGCTCTGTGACGGTGTTTCCGTGGCTGTAATACAGAGGCTTCTCCAGCAGCGTAAGCAGGTGCACAAGCGGGAACCTGCTCTCCTCGTCCTCCGTGCGCGTCTTGCCGTACAGCGACTTGAGCGTATGGTGCTCCACAAGGAAGTGCATCGATGCACGCGGGTTGTGCGCTGCCAGGTTGTGGAGAATGTCAAGGCACCTCTGCGCCGGAACATAAGCCGGAATGTCGGTGTGCAGGTCGCTCAGCGGGAACGAAAAGTCGGGGCTCTGGTTTTGCACCAGGCTGGACGTAAACTGCGCAACCGCAGGCGTGCCAAGAACCGCCGTGCTTCCCTGCTCAGCTGACGACTGCGGATGCGCATCGCTGCCACCGGTCCTCGCCAACCCACGCTGGGGAGTCTTCGGCACTGCACCTGCACCTGCACCTGCACCTGCACTCGCTCCAGCCGCCGGCACATTCGCGCTCTCCTGCGTGTTGGCCGACGTCATGTCCACCGAAGAGCCACTGCCAGACCCAATGGCGTGTCGAATGACAGCATCAACATCGCCCAGACTGGTCGCATTGCTATCAAGGATCGACAGGATGAGCTGGATGAACTGCGACCTCGTCCTTCCGTTCTCGCAGATATACTGCATGATCTTCATGATCAGAGTGCTGGACAGTGCATGGTTCGGCAAGAAGATAAACCGGGTAAGCGCTGCAAGCTCCGGCCTGCTGAGCAGCTGGACAGCGATGTCGCGTGAAGCAACCTTCTTGCGCCGCTTCTCGTGAAGCCGCTGCTGCTCCGCCTGAGCGTCGCGCGACTCGTTGCTGGTTTGGCGCACCGCCGAGCCAGGCATTCCGATGCGCAGTCTGTCACGCAGAGGAGCAGTCACCGAGGTGCGCGAGCTGCCGCTGGCGCTGGACTGCAGCGCGCCAGACGACGCCATAGCACGACGTTGGCGCGCAAAGCTCTCCTGCTCCAGCATCTGCCGCTGCAGCCGCTCCTGCTCCAGCACCTCCTCTCGGATCTCGGGAGGCAGTGCGTTGAGGAACTCCTGGCTGATTGCCCCGTCCAAGTCGGCCTGCTCGGAGTCCCGCGATCCACTGTTGCCGCTCGCTGCCTGCTCGTGCTCGCGCGCCGCACGCAGCTCCTCGCGCCGCCCCTCAATGACCTCCATGCGGAGATAGTCGGGCAGGGCAAGCAGGAACTCCGGGTCAATGCCGGTGTCAGTGATGTCCATTCTTTCGCCATTCACGACAACGAATACCGGCTCGGGAGCCGGCGCCTCGCCCTCCGCACTGCTCGAGTCGGCGCCATCGGGTGCAGGCGCATCGACGGCCATTCCAGAAGGCTCCCCGTCAGCCGCTCTTTCGCTCTCCGCAGCCTTCGCCTCCTCGGCCAGCCTTGCCTCCTCGGCCAGCCTTGCCTCTTCAGCCACGCGAGCCTCCTCCTCGCGCTTACGGCGCTCGGCGTCCTCCTTTTCCATGTTCATGCGCTCGACAATGGCCTCGCGGCGGATAATCTCAAGCTGGTACCTCCGCTTCAGCAGGTTCTGGCGAATTGCCTCTGGTATGATCCTGTTAAGCAAGGCGCTCGTCAGCCTCGACGAGCAGTTGTTGACGTAGACGCCCAGCAGCATCTTCGCCTCCTCCTGCCAGCGCTCCACGGTGCTCTGCGGCATGTAGCTCTCGATCGCCGTGGCAGCCCTATACAGCTGCACGAGTTCCTGGAACACCGCCGCTGCCTCCGAGTTGCCGTCGTTCAGGGCGCCCTCGACGGTTCCGTCAGCCACGCCCTCGCCAGCCTCGTCCTCAGTCCACGGCGTCGGCCCCTGCTGGTTGCTGGCTCCTGGGATGCGGTCAATGGCATATATGGGGCGGCGCCCATGCGAGAACGTCTGCGACAGCAGGGCTGCCATTCTGTGTCCAAGGTTGTACACATCGTCGTTCGAGCTGCGGGGCGTGCCGCCGAACACGTTGCGCGAGATACGGTCAGCGCGGGCTTGCAGCCCGTTGCGGTCGCTCCTCTCCGGGCGCTCAGCGCGGTCAATCATCGGGTGGCCCATGTTGTGGCCAGCGCCTCCCAGGCCTCCAATCGGATGGCCTGGTCTTCCCAGCCCCGAAAGGCGAGGCAGTTGGATATCCAGGAAGTTGGCACCGCCGCCAGCAGCGTGGGGTGCAAACGCACGGCTGCCTCCAAGCGACCCAGCGGACTCGCCATTCATATTCATGAGCGGGCCAGCAGTCGCGGTGATCGCAAGGCCGTCGGGAGCCGCATCGCTCCAGATGCCCTCGATCTGGATGTTTCTCATATTGCGGCTTGCAGCCAGCCCGTTAGAGATGGTCTGCATGACAAAGTTCGAAAAGTCCGAGTTGCTTCCAAGAGCAGCCGGCATCCCTTGCTCGTCGATGGCCTCCATCGTGATCTCGAGCGTATCGGGGAAGTGCTCGAGGAACGAGTCAGGGTCCTCGTCGTCGCTGCCGTTGCTCTCGTCGTCGTCATCGTCGGCGTCGTCGTCATTGTCATCGTCAACGTCGTCCTCGTGGGGGATTCTATCATCGTCCCGGTGCGCACCTCCGCTGGCGTCCGCACGCCCATTGCCAGCACTGCCAGCGCGGCTAGCGACACGGCCGATGCCATCGCCAGCCCTTGACGCTGCCTCTGCACCGGTGGCGCCGTCCAGAGCGCCCACCAGCTGATCCAGATTGGCAGCATTAGCAATGGACATCAGGCTCTCGCCCAGTGTCCGGTTGCGCCCAGACCCGCGAGGGTGGCTGTGGTGGTGGTGGTGGCGATGGTGCTGCTGCGACCCATGCTGCGAGAAGTGCTGGTGGATGGCCTCGATCGCATCCAGGTCGCCCTCGGACAGCTCGCTGGTCCACCCATCATCCAGCTCCTCATCGGAGACGTCGTCGTCGTCGTTGGTCTCGACAACCTCTCCGTCAAGGTCGCTGCCATACGAGTAGGCGTCCTGGTCCAGCTCCTCCATCATCCGGTCCTCGTCCTCCTGAAGCAGGCTCTCCTGCTCCTCGACGGTCAGATCCAAGTCGCTGTCCTCACCGCTCTCGCCGACATCGTCATCCTCACCACTGCCACCAATGTCGTCGTCATCCTCATCCTCATCCTCCTCTTCGTCATCCTCGCCCTCATGCATTATCGTCTCCATCTCAGCCTCCATCTCGACGTCACTGTTATCTCCGTGGACCTCGTCGACCATGCTCTCGTCGAGCAGCATGTCCTCGGCCATCTCCTCGTCCTCAGTGTCCAGGTCGCTGATCGACGAGTCGTCGTCGTCGTAGATCTCCTCCTCAAAGTCCTCTTCCATGATGCCGTCGCTGAACTCATCGCCAGCATCATTGCGACGCCCGGTTCGCTGGTTCTGGTACAGCCCAAGCGCTGAGTTCTGGTAAAGATCCGGAGGAATGTCGTCGTCCTCGCCAACAGATCCAAGCCCATGGTCCTCCTCAAGAAGGTCCATGGAGAACCCAAGCTGGCCCGCCGCAGAGGGCATCTTCTCTTGCCCAGACTCCTCCCACGCCGCCAAAACAGCCTCACGGCTGATCTTGACAGCCGCCTTCGCCAGATGCTCGATGGGACGCAGGAAGACGTTGAGCATCTCGCGGCTCTGCGGGTGGTTGAGGTTGAGTCTGCTGCTGGCAGCAGTAAGCAGATCGAGGATGCCGCGCTCCAGAATCATCTTCTTGAGCGCGTTGACGTTCTCCTTATCGCTGCTGTTGTCCCTGTCGCTGGACTGGTGGCGCGAGTTGGACGGCCAGCCGTGGTTGATGGGGCGAGCGATGACCAGCTTGTACGTGAGGTGGGCAAGCGACGTCAGCCGGGCATAGATGATATCCGTGCCGCCAATACCAGAAGCAGTGGCAGAAAGGCACTCGCGGAACGCGCGCACGATGTGGTCCAGCACAAGCTGGCGTGCTGCCGAGAGCGAGGCGTTATAGCTGCCAACCAGCGAGTCCAGCGTGATTTCAGTCGACACAGATGCGCTGGTGCTGCGGTCGCCAACCGGTGCACCTGGCTTTGCGCTGGTGGTGGTAGTCCAGCCCTCCTGGTGGCGCACGCAGATAGTGCTCAGCAGAGCAGTTGCCCAGAACGTGACGCAGCGAGAAAGCTGTCCTCTCTTGACTGCAATCTGGTGCTTGGCGATGGCCAGTGCCCTCTCAACCTCGGTTCCCTGCGTTTCATCCACCTTGCTCTTCTGCTTGGGCGATTTGGCGCTGGTGACAGCCTCACGCACAATCAAGTCGTGGACAAGATGGCTAATGAGCGGCGACCGAATACGCAATGCAGGCTGCTGCTGCTGCTGCTGCTGCTGCTGTGGCTGCGGTAGACTGAAGCTGTGGTCGTCCTGATTAGATGGCGCCTTTACCTTGCCCTTGTCCTTGCGCGGGCTGAGCAGACCGGGTGCGCTGGACCGAGCAACAAAAATGGCCCTCAGGGCGAACGGGAACGATGCAATAAGCTCAGCCAGGCACTGCATCAGGAAGCAGCGATACGCAATGGTGTCGGGGCTGTCTTCAGACGACAGACCAGCAGCAGAGGCAGAAGCAGCAGCGCCTGTGGTCGCAGCCATGGGACCAGAGAGCGCCTCTGTGCTCTTGCTGCCAGCCAACATGCCAGTGCTGCCTCCACGGACCTTGCTCGGCGTGGGCGGCGCCTGGAGATCCAGCGCTGTGTTGGTGCGCGAGATGTGCGGAGCACTGCCAGCCGGGCGCAGCGAGAGAATCTCGTCAGCCACAAACTCCACAACCTTGCAGGCAAGCGCCTCCGACTCCTGGTCCAGAACATACGGCTCAAACGGAGGCTGATTCTTCTTTTTCTCGAGGTAGTCCATAAAGCCCTTGCTTGTGCACTTCTCCGGCGACTTGGCGCCATCGCCGCTTGGCTGCGCCTTTTCCACGGTAGAATCGGCGAGCGCTGGCGCAGGTGACTCGCTGCTGCCTGCATCGGCCTTCTCGTCGTCGGCATCGTCGACAACAGGGCTGCTTTCGTACAGATCAACCTCCTCCTCATCCAGCAGCTTCACCGATCGCCACGCCAGGGCCATCCAGCTCACGCGCATGTCGTCCGAGTATGTGGGCAAGTAGCACCGCTCGGCCGAAACCTGTGTGAACAGCGCTGGGTCGCGCAGCGCATATGCCATGGTGCCACGCACATACGCCGTGACATCCGTCGACGAAAACTGCGGGCTCTCAAACCACCCGCGAATGAGGTTCTCCAGGATCAGCCTGAGCACGGGCTTGCTTTCAATAACATGCCGCAAGACGTGCATGACAAGCGTGCGCTCCTGGCGCAGCTCGCGGTGGTCCTCCTTGGGCACAGTCATAATGGCGTTGACAAATCCAGTCGGCGTAGTCTCCTTGTTGGCAGCCGCAGTGATGCTCGGCAGGTTGCCTGGAGACAGCGTGCGCATGGCACGAACGACACTGGCCAGACCGCCGCTCTCCAAAAACCCAGCGGCAAACTCGGGGTTGCGCGTGAGAATGACGATCAGCCGAAGAAGCGCGTTGAGGTCGCGCGGCGCAAACGTAGGCATGGGGCTGGAGAAGAACGACGTGGCGAGGCGCTGGAGCTCGAGCTGGCTCTCCTCGCTAAACACAGGCTCTGCTGGAGTCTCCTTTGCCTCCTTGCTGGGCTCTGCGCCCTCTGTCTGAGCTGGAGTCGGTGCGCCAGACGAGGCCGCTTCAGCGTCGTCTCCTGCCAGCGCAGGCGCATCGGCATCTGGCTGGGCTTGGGCAGGCAGCGCTGCTGACGAAGACGCAGGCAAGGCGCCTACATGAGCCTGTGTGCTGGGCTCGGAGGACACCTCCCCATCGACAGGCGACGACGACGGCGGCAGCTTGACCAGGCCGCGCTTGGCAATCCGCTGGAACTCGTCCTTGGGCTTGAGCTTCTCGTTTGGCGGCTCGCTGTCGCGCTGCAGGAGCAGCTCCGCGACGAGCAGCGTGGCAGTAAGCCAGACAGGCGACTTGCCTTCGCGCTGGCTAGCCACATCGAGCGCGCCGACGAGGTGAGGCCCAACGGCGTGGATATGCGGGTACATTTCGTCGATCAACGAAGAGCTGCTCAGAATCACAGCCCACATGTACGCGTGTGCAGCCAGGCGCTCGTCCAAGGCAGTGTTGCTGCTGTCTACACCAGCCTGGTCCAGCAACGGAATAAATGCGTTGAGCAGGATGTGCACGACGGGGCCAGACTCGTTCTTGCGCATAACGAGCTCAAGAACGCTCTTGACTTGGAACACGGCCTTGTCCTTGAACTCGTCGATGATTTCGATCGACCGCGGAGCGATGCTGGCACGCAGCTCGTCACGCAGCTTCTTGAGCTCCTCGCGCTGAGCGTCTTCAGAAGCCTCCTTTGACTTCCGCCATGCCTCGCTGTTGTATGGCTCAATGCCGTTCTTGCTCGAGGAAGCCTCGGCAGCTGGCTCATCGGTAGCACCCGAGGCGGCTGCCCCGCTATCGCCTGCTGCTGCCGCCGCCGGCTCTTCGCTGACAGCCGAATCGACAGCCATGGGCTCGGTCTCTTGAGTGGCCATGCTTTGCTGCTCAGCGCTCTGCGAGTCTCCAGATTCCTCTGCCACAGCGCCCGGCTCAGTCGCCGCAGCAGCCGGTGCACCGGTGGAGTCTGTGGCTGCAGCGGTGTCGTCTGCAGTCTCCTCGCGGCTCTCCGAGCTGTTTGTGAGCAAGTCGTTGGCAGCACGCGCCAGGCTGTTCAGATTGCGACGCAGCGCCGCCTCCGCATCCTCGCGCGAGAACCCCATCCCAATCAGCTCCTCGACACGCTCCGGATTCGCGGTAACACTCGGCGTCGTAGCGGCCGGCTGCGACGGCTGCATGGGGGCCTGCGAGAGAGGCGACGAGCGCTCGATGCCTCCTAGCGTGCGCGAGAGCAGCGGGATGGGCGTCTGCGACCCCGAAGCACGGCTGGAGGCCTGCGAAATGCGGCGGCGGTCCAGGAAGTTGGGGAAATGGGGTCTGAAGCTAAGCTTGTGTCCGGCAGTCCGCAGCTCGTGCTGTGCGCTCAAGACGGGACCCAGGCACGCGATGAAGGCCTGCATCAGGTTGTTGCTTCCGTGGACCAGCAGGGGCGACGCCCAGATCTTTGCCAGGGTGGGGAGAAGCTTCAGGCGCAGCCCAACAACAAAGTCGCTTGGCCGGAACCAGCACTGCTGCGCGTCGTGGTCGTGGCAGAGGGCCGGGTACTCCGGGCACTCGACGACCGGCTCGCCGTCGGCGATGAAGCTGAGAATCGAGAGCATGCTCTCAAGCACGTTGTCCAGCACCTGTCTAAGGCGCCTGCTTGGGCTTGCTGCAGCATCGCCAGCGGCAGTGGCAGCCTCCGTGCCTTCAGCGGGGAGTGACTCTGACCACGACCACATAGCCTCAAGCACCTCGCAGAACTGCTCAAGACCGCCGCCCTCGGCGAACAGCAGAAAGATGCGGAGCTTGAGATAGATCCTGTGGCGCGCAAACACGAGTGTCTTCATTATCGTGACCATGACCTGGTCGACCAGCTGCACTCCGGCAACTGTGTGCTCCACACCGTGGCAGAGCTTGAGGAGGTTGAACACGAATTCGACCAGCTCGTTGGCAAGGATAGACCCAATCTTTCCCTGGGACCCGTCCTTCGACCCCGCGCCGAGGTTGAGGCTGTTCGACATGCACTCGATAAAGTCGCCCGCGCTCAGCGTAAACGACACCGCGATCTCCGACAGGTTCTGGTAGTTCGCCATGACGTAGGGACTCGTGGCAGCGCCCGTGCTGCTGTCGATGTCCATCGGCTGGGCTGAAGAGACGGAAGCTCCGGTGGTCTCTGGAGCTTTGCCCTTGACATCAGCCTGTGGGGCAGCCGCTGTTGCCGCCGCTGCCGGCTCGTCCCTCTTGCCGTCCTCAGCAGCCTTGGAGAGCGCTGAGTGCGCCTGCTCGATGGCGACCGCCCTTTGGATGATGCTGCAGTACGACTTGCAGACGGACTTGACAATGTAGATCAGGTCGTCGGTGGTCATGATGTCAGACATGTCCTTCAGGCTGCGAGCCAGGGAACCGCCGCCGGAGCCATTGATCAGGTTCGTGATAAGGGCCACAATGCCGGAGGTGCTGATGGTGTTGTGGATCTTCGCCTGCACGCTGATGTACTGGTCCTGCGGCAACGAAGACGGGTCCGCGAGCGCAATGAACTCGGAGACATCGTCCACATCGCCGCCAGCGCTGCTGGTGAGCAGCGGCAAGGCCACGCACTCCTTGAGCTCGCAAAACAGCGCCTTGAACACCTTTTCGTGCGAGGTGTCGAGCAGCGTCGATGCCAGGCCATGGAGCGACTTGAACGTGCGAGACTTGACAAACTCGAAGGGCAGCAGCGGCGAGCGCACCGCCTTGACAACCAGGTCCCACCCGCCCTTGTCCATAAACAGCTCCCCGTGCGTCCGCTGCTCAAGCAGGCCCTCCAGGAACGTTGTTGCCGACTCGAGCATCATTCCGTAGTAGTCGTCCAGGTGGCTCTTGACCTCTGCCTCCCTGGCCGAACGCAGGAGGAACGTGTTTCCCGGGTCAAGACTGTGCAGCGGCGAGTCGCTGGCGCCCATCTCAATGACCTGCTTGAGCATCAGGATCACCTCGTCCATGACGCTGTCCTTGACCGGCGGGAAATGCCGCATGAACTCGTCCAGCGCCGCGCCAAACGAACCAGGCACATCGCCCTCCTGGAGCACTCTGACAAAGTCGGGGTTCGAGAACGTGCTCAGCACCTTTCTGATAATCGACGACTTGCGGAACTGCTCCATGCCAGCGTCGTTCAAGCAGAAAGCCCCGAGCGCGCTGGGGATGTTCATGATGACGTCGCCGTTGTACGGAATGTGCTTTTCCAGGCAGCCAAACACGGTCTGGGGCAAGTGTGCCTCCTGGATGATCGGCAGGCTGGTTGGCTCGTTGTGGACAAGCATGGCGCTGATCGAGATTGACAAGCCATAGATATTAGACCCAAATGCTGCGGGGTGGGCCACCACGGACCGCAGCGTTTCTGGCAGCGATGTTTCGACAAGGTTGCGCAGCCTGTCCTGGTGGCTGGGCTGCTGGACCAGGTGCGAAAGCAGCTTGAACAGCTCCTTCAGCAGAACGATCTGCTCAGGCGCAAGGATCTCGCGGCGCCTGTACACCTGCTCCGGGTAGTCGGGGTATCTGGGCAGCGCAACGGGGCTGGACAGGTCGTCTGCAGACTCTGGCACAGCGTCGCTGATCGCAACGGCGCTGGCCACCTCGGCGTGCATCCGCTTGACCAGCGCGGAAATGCCGTTGGCGCTGCAAAAGGCTGGGAATGCGCTGTTGGCTGTCGAAATGAGGTAGTCCAAGAGCTTCGCCACCCGGCCCACGCTGCGAAGCTGGCCGGGGTGGGAGTGCCTCAGGGCAGACACAAAGATGGGCACTACACCTGCCGATACAAGGAGCTGCCCGCCATTCATGTTGTTTGCCATGCCAGTGAGGAAGGCATACAGTGCGTTCATAAAGTCAAGCGGGAACGCGGGGGGGTCGTGCGCATTGTTGAATGCCTTGCGAAGAATGAACATGAGCACGCCGTGGTTCGCCGATGCGTTGAGAGAGGCATAGGCGCCGGAGACCTCGCTGCGCTGCTTCAGCAGCCCCTCCAGAGCAAGGAACACGGCGGTCTGGACGCTCAGCGGCGCATGGACCTCAGGCTGGAGGACGCCGATGATGTCAGCGGTGAAGTTTGGCTCGCGCGACAGGAACATGTTCTTGAACTCCTGCTCGCTCATCAGCAGCGACAGAACCGTTGCCGCGTAGATGCGGGAGCGCAGAAGCGAGTGCCTCAAGTCGCTGTCGCCGTTGGCAAGCGCCAGCGCCACATAGATGCGGTGACGGAGCTCGTAGTGGTACGCCCGGGGGATCTTGTGCTTTGCGACTAGCCTGCCGAATGCCTGGTTCATTTGCGCAACCACAGGCGCCGCAGCATCGACATCGAGGTCGCGCACGGCGATGTCAATCGACACAAGCCCCTCAGCCGTGGCGCCTGCCGCCCTGCTGAGGTTCGGCTGGGCCTGCGAGTGCCCCTTCTTTGCCGGGGTCTTGCGGTGGCTGCCGCTGGCCTTCCTGCGAAGCTCGGACTGAGTGCCGCTAAGACCCGCTGCACCAGCCTCCAGCTCAAGCTGGCGTGCCTCCTCGGCAGTGCGGAAAAACTGGTAGTGGACGATTCCCGCGTGTTTCTGGAGCACCTCTGTGTTCGCCTCTTGCGCAAGGAGCCTGAACTCGTTTGTGTGCGACGCAATGCTCTCCGTAGACCCACCGCCGATAAACGGCATCACATCCTTCTTGGCGTGCCACGGGTCTGCGACAGTCGTGAGTCTGGAGCTCATGGCCGTCAGACTTGCCTTCAGATCGCGCTGGTAGCTCCACCGCTGCGCTGTGCGGAGCAGCACGCGCAGGGTGTGCTCCAGCACCTCGTGGTCGTTAGTATTTAGCAGGCAGTCAAGGCGCTCGACCGAGCTGTAGAGGTTGCGGTTGATGCAGTTCTCAAGCAGGAGCCGCGAGAACATCAGAATCGCAACCACCGTCTGCTGGGTAGTCGCATCGAACGCCTCCGACTGCAGGTCCGAGAGATTGTACTTGGTGCACACATCCGCGAATATGTCGTCAAACCGATTGAGCACCTTAATCCAGTGGTACATGTCGCCGCGAACGAACGGCCATTCGGCGTACGGCTGTAGGAGTCCATGTATCCGTTCTATGGGAGCAGTCTCGAGCAGCTCGCGCAGCTGCTGGATCTCCTGAGGCTACACCAAGAACAGCAGAGTAGCAGGGGGTGCGTCTTTTTTTTTAGTTTAGCATGCAAGCGAGCCTGCTTTGGAATGCGCGGTGCTGCTGTTGCTCGCAGCGCCAGTAGCGAGGTCAGCTGGTACCTACCGGAAAATTAAGCCTCTTGTGCTGGAGCTTCTTAATTTTGGTCATTGTTGCGTGCTAGCACTCCTACACACAGCTCAGAAGGAGCGTCAACAGTATTAGTAAGCCGCGTTTGCACTCCCTTGGCTTGCAAGTACCGCAGTCAAGCGGATTACAAATGCACGACAGTGGTGCGAAATAAATACAGGAAGCGGACGCACCTTCTCTTGCGATTAGAGCGATGGTAACAGCTGGGGCTAGCGACCAAGAGCGGGCGAATGACGTGTTTGGGTAAACAGGAAAAGCTCTGTGCGTGGTTGCGGTAATTTGTAAGTGAGAATAGAAAGTCTGTTTGGTTTGCAGGGAACTTGCTCTATTTGAGGTGGCGTAATGGGGGTTGCTGCTGTTGCTGCTGTTGTTG
Organism: Martensiomyces pterosporus; assembly: GCA_025201845.1. Classification (NCBI taxonomy): domain Eukaryota; kingdom Fungi; phylum Kickxellomycota; class Kickxellomycetes; order Kickxellales; family Kickxellaceae; genus Martensiomyces; species Martensiomyces pterosporus. Next base: position 47,935 of record MU603959.1, read on the forward strand.
TTGTAATTGCGTTTTGTATGAGGTCAAACAAGAGAAGGCGAGGTGCAAAAGCCAGGGCAAAGCGTGGTGGCGGTGTGTATGCGGCTCTGCTTTCCCTGGAAAACGCAAAAGGGAGAAAATCTTCGTACATGACGACATTGCCTCGGCAGGGGGACGTGTCCCGTGTGTCGCCTGAGTCGCCCCTTGGGGCCTCAGCTGGACAGATCTGACAACACATGCAGGGCAGCGCAAGATGGTCACTTGACACATGGCCAGAGCGGCATGCCAGCTGCTTTCCAGGAGCGCTGCATGCAAGCAGGCTGTTGACATGTTTACATGTATGGGGTGGATGTATCTGTTGATGCAGAAACTAGAAAACAAGCAATAGTAGTGAGGCGAGGACGGGAGGGTGCATGGGGTGAGGGGTTTGGGTGAGCATGTTACAGAAAAGCAATGTTTTTGGGCTGCTGCTGCATCAGCAGTGTGGCTGAGCGTTGGATTCATTGGCAGCTCTTGAAGGCTGCTTGCCAGATTCGCCGGCTCCTGCAGACGATGATTGCTGTTGCAGGGCCGGTGTGTTGAACAGCTGCAGCTCCTGGAGGAACGGGGTCATGGGGTTGAACAGCAGGGGGTCCAGCTCAGAGATACCCGCCTCTCCGCCTACCTGCAGAGATGCGGCTGCTGATGACTGCGAGAAGGCCGAGGTCGAGAATGTGGGCACGCCGGGTGCCGTGAACAGGTCCCCGCTACTGGCAATTGGGATTGACCCGCGCCTGCTCTGTAAGCGGTCCTGGCTGACGATGTCGAGCTGTGCGTGCTGTGCGCGCTGAGCAGCCGCACCAGGCAGCAGCATGTTCGGCTGGGCAGGACCTGGGGCTGGGGCTAGCAATGGGTCGTTGCCAAGACCACTCGACATAATGCCCGAGGTGGCGGCGTTAATTTGGCCCAGTCTGCCGCCTGCAAAGCCTCCCCGGCTTCCCTGGAGCGAGTAGGTCTGCAGACCCTCGGCAAACTGTAGTGCCTGTTCAGCCGACAACTGGGACAAGAATGCGTTCAATGTGTTCATTGAGTCCTGCGCAGTGTCTGGGGTGAACATGAAGCTAGGCGTCCTGTTCGGGTTTCTTGGCATTGTGGAGTTAGGTACGCTAAGTTGCTGATGCTGATGCTGATGCTGATGTTGTTGTTGCTGCTGCTGCTGGTGGCTGCCATCCAACACTTGGAGTCTGCTTTGTTGCTGCGCTATCTGGAGCATGCTTGCATGCGCGTTGGTGTCGGCCATTCCCCCAGCACCAGGAACAGCGTACGGTTTGAGCAGCGTAGAGATTGGCTCAGCCTGCTGCTGTTGCTGCTGCTGCTGCTGAGCGTGGTTCTGCATTCCCATCTGGACAGGCATCTGGACAGGCAGCTGCATATGCATCTGCATCTGCATTGGCAGAGGTATGTTTGTGCTCAGCGACAGGGAGATATCGCCAGCAGGCTCGCTGGATGGCGCTTTTCCGGCCTGTGCTTGGGCCTGTGTCTGCTGCTGCTGCTGCTTTGCCTGGCTAGGTGGCAAAACAGGCGTTGACTGGCGTGTGCGCTCCCATGCCTTGACCATGTTGCTAAGCACCAGGTGGTACTTGGAGGACACCGCCCAGTACCTCGAGAGCTCATCGCGCAGAGCACAGTCCAGGGACAAAATGGCTGACCTGGCCTCCTCCTGCGCCTGCGGTGTGCTCCCAGCGATCATAAAGTGGATAAGCAGCGTCCCTGCCTGGAACAAAGCCCACGGCAGCAGCGCATTCGTCTTTGCTGACGGCAGCGAGCATATGTGGTGTGCAATCTCAACCACCTCCATGGCAGCCACACGACACCGCTCAAGCGACCGAATCGCCAAATTCGTCGACACGTCAAGCTGGCCGGGCAAGTCGCGCAAAAGACCCATGTTCTCGCGGTTGAGCATAATGACGGCGCCGTAGTATATGGCGTGCATGCAAGACACGAGCACTGCCAGCTCTGGCTCCGTGTCGATGCACTTGGCCTCCGAATACGAGAGATGCGGGGGCAGCTCCTCTTTCCAGTGCAAGAGCGCTGCATCCAGCGCTGCATACGCGCTGCTGGGGCGGTCAGAGACACCAGTGCTGCCGCTGCTTTTGGCGCCGTTGATATGCTGCGCGACCTGGCCGACCACAGCCATCAGCTTGATGAAGTGGCCCAGAGCACCAAGCTCCCCTGCCTTGCCGTCCCATCCGCTGCCGCTGCCAGCAGCCGGCGTGCCATTTCTGGTGCCCGCTGCATCATCGCTGGCACTGCTGCTCCTGCTACTGCCCGCGCTCCCTATATTTAGCCTTGTGTCCGCATCGCTGCCAACAGGAGCAGTAGAGCTAGTAGAGCCAGTATTGGCAGTAGCTCCAGCGACAGAGGCGGAAACGTTGCTGATACTGCTGCTGCTCTTGGCATTGGGGCCGCTCGAGGCACTGCAGACTGCCATGCTGTTGGCGCTGGCGGTGCTCGCACTGTGGCTGCAGGCCACCGACATGCTCGGGTTTTTGGGAGGCAAGAGGCTGGCTGGCTTGAAGAACTCGAGCACAGAGACAGGGGGCGCAGAATCGGGGGCTTGCCAGTCCTCGTCGCGCAGCGGGAGGAGAACGGCAATGTCGTCGTCGTTGATGCCCAGTGCCTTGCCACCACCGATTGCCGTGTACCGATCAAGCAGAAAGGCACCCCAGAATGCGCGTCTGCAGGCCTCCGAGTGAACAATGTCCCTCGAGCTCTCCATTGGGCCGGCGCGGATCTTTATGTCGTGGTGGTGGTACCCCATCGCAATAGCCAGGCGAAATCCCATTGCTACATGTCAGAGAAAGGGCGCTTGTGCAAGAGGCGCGTTAGCTTTTGGGGTTCATGTGGTTTTTCACGCATCGTTTGGCGGGCGTGCAGCGCGGTGCAGCAGCAGCAGCATGGCAAGCGCTTGCAAGGCTGAGAGGCAGAGCCAATATTGGCTGGCGCGTCGCCACATTTTTGGGATGTCACTTTTCTGTTGGCTAGCGGGAGGGGCCAAAACCGGAAAGGCATGGCCCAAAACGAAAGAGATTGTGGATTGATTGATAAATGGAAGCCACAGCAGCAAGCGCTTCATCAGGTGGTGTGGGCTGCCGCTATGTGCACGCTGAATACCGCCATCATCAAATCACAATGCACAAGTGCAAATTGTGGATCGATTCTGTGCGTGAATAAGTGTGGGCGGAATGGCATTTAGCAATGAGCCGTCGCTGTATTGTTGGGCAATGCAACAGAGCGGAGTAAAGAGGGAGGCGGGAACAAAGGCAAGGAAGGAGTGTGAGCTGCTGGAGGCAGAAGAACCCGCTGCAGAATGCTATTCCTGCAGCCTGGAACCTTGTTGTGGTCAACAAACCTGGCGCTGCCTGTAGCAAAACACAGTGTAGCTAGCGCATTGTGCACAGAAATATGCGTGGGCTGTACTCTCCTTCTAAATAAGTGCAAGGAGGGACAGCCGTAAACAAACGGGGAACAATTGGAGGTAGCAGACATAGCAGGAGCAAGAGCAAAAGCGAGAACAAGAACACGAACAAGATGGGCCGCGGTGTATGGAAAAGGGTGTGTGAGAGCGCCAAAAATAACACATAATTAGCCTCCTGTGTTCCACACACGCACCAAGACAAAGCATGCAATAGATTGCACTCCTCTGTCCAGCACTTGCTGAAAGAGAAGAAAGCCAAATTGAGCAGCGCTCATGTGGTTTGGGATGAATGCGGACGATTAGCGGCTGGACAATGGATGCTGCAGAATAAGGCACAGCTGCTGACTATCCTTGAGATATGAAGGTATGCAAGGGTGCAAAAACAAGGCAGAGCACAAGTGCTTTTTTTGTCGATACTTACACAGATAGACCCAGGCTCTGTGCAGGCTTCCGTGGCGGTATTCGCACAGCGTCATGATCAGCGCTGTCTGCACGACGTCGAGGCTCGGCTTGAAGCAGGCGTCGTGGAACTGCTCGCGGACCTTTTGCGCGTACGTCTCGTAGATGGCTTTGCGCTCATCCTCGATGCGGTTCAGAAAGACCGACGCTGCAGCACACATGGCACAGACAAGCAAAGGCGATGCGCGGTTTGCCGTGTACAGCCTGTAGAACTCTGCTCGCGAGATGATGGGCAGCTGGTGGTAGACGTACTCAAAGAAGATGTTGATCAAGTGGTCGTCCATGGAGCGATCGCCCGACGGGCTGGTGGGCAGAGGCGATGGCATGTCCAGCGGAGTCGCTCCTGCCGCATTTGCGCTCCCCAAGACTGCAGATGACGCTGAGCGCTCTTGCTTGGCTGCGTTGTGTGGTGTGCCGGCAGGCGATGAGCCATGGCTGCTGCCGTGGTCGTCGTTGGACCCAGGCTCGTCGTCCGCCATTGTGATTCCCGCCATGCCAGACGACCGGCCGCATGCTGTATCCGCCCAGACGCTCGAGATGATGTCGCGTATCTGCTTGCGCAAGTCGCGGAGCTGGGTTGTGGCTCGCACATCGGCCGCGCCAGACTCTGCAAGAGCTGTAATCGGCGTATGGCTTGCGCTCTTTCCCAGTGCATTGGCTGATTTTGGTGTGCCTGACAGCGCTGTGTTGATAGGAGGTGGCTGTGAAAGATGAGCGGGCTGCTGCTGCTGCTGAAGTTGCTGTGGTCCATGGGGAGGTACTCCGGCAATAACAGACGCATACGCCGACGAAAGATCCTGGGCAAGCATGGTTGGGTCAAAGTTGGAGGGAATGGACGCTGGCTGGGCCTTTCCTTGCGACGCAGCCATGGCCGAGCCTGAAGGGCCGCCGCTGTCGTAGGGGCCAAACCCATGGACAAAGCTGGAGCCCGACGGCGTGCGGTGGCTTTGTGGGTTGCCTGGGATGCCAAGCGAGGCGGGGTTGCGCGTGTTGCCGCTGCTGCTGCTCTGGCCGCCCCCATACCCGCCATTTCTGCTGCTTGGCCCGGGCTGCGCGCCCAGCGGGGTTTGCCGCTGTGGAGTGAATGGCTGGAAATGGAAGCTATTTATCGGAAGCATGAAGTGCGTGCTCATATCGTATGCCTGTTTTGCGGGGTCATACATGGCCTCCTCCATCGGATCCTGGCCAAAGCCGGGATCGCGTTTTAGGTGGAGAGACGCAGGGCCGCTGCTGAGGAAGCTGGGGCCCAGCGGGTTGATCTGCAGCTGCGTTGATGGCGGGGGCATTGGCTGTGGCGGAGGCGGGATGTTGTGAGGGTTGTGGTGATGGTGGTGCTGCTGCTGGTTGATTTGGAAGGTTGGCTGCTGGTGCTGGAACTGCGCTGGGTGCTGCTGGTGGTGGGCCAGCGCGCTGCCTGGCATGAGGTGGCCAGCAAGCGACATGGCCTGCGTCTGCATCGGGCGGTCGTATGGGCCAGCGGCGGCAAACGGAGGAATGGCTGGTATGCGCATACCGTTGCGGCCACGCTTTCTTATCGAGGGCAAGTATGTGCACGGAATGCTTCCCTTGGCGCAGTTCTTGCATGACGGCCGGATACCGTCACACTTGATTTTCTTTTTCCTACCAAGCATGGCGCCGGGAACAGCGAGCAAAAGAACAAGCGCAGAAAGCGGGCATCAATGAAACAAGAGCACTGTGTGGGTTGGGAATGAGGGCTACTGCTGCATGAGATGGGGTAACGAGCGTTGGTGCTGGTGCTTGTGCTTGTGCTAGCGTTGGCGGGGAGATGCTGGAGGAGCACAATGCACTGGCAGACAAAAACAAAACCAGCAAGTACAGGCCATGTGCAAGCACACGCACTCCTCCCTTTTCTTCCCCACCGTGTCTGCGCGTTTAGTCCATCCACCGCACCCATTCATACACCATTCAACCCGCCCACCCTGCTATGCTGGCCCTGCTTAATGTGTAATTTATGCATGGCAGGAAGCATTATATAAAGAGCTGGAAAAGTGGGGAAGGCTGGTTGTGTGGGTGTGGGTGGATGGATGAATGGAGCGTCAGCAGCACAAAGAAACAAATAAATGCGAGTCAGAAAGGCGAAGAGGCAAGCGTCGAGACGATTTGGGCTGCATCGGGGGGGCTGTGATGTCAGCAGCTTGGACGCAATAACAGCATATTAAGAAAGGTCCTTTGTACGGCTAGCAATTCTGTCGACAAGAGAATGTTTTTTTTCATACAGCATTATACCTACCTGCAATGCTGGCACGCCTGTGTGAGTCGCTTCTTTTTCTTTTCTGGCGGCAGAGTGCCCGCTGGAGGAGGAGGACCTGCTCCGTCTCCGTGAGGCTGCCTTGGCTGCTGTCCTGCACCGCTGCTGCTCTCGTTGTTGCTGCCACTGCCGCCGCCAGCTGCTGAAATGGAAAGAGATGATGAGGTATGTGGTACGCCGCCAGAGTAATGCATCGTTGCTATGCGGACATGTAGACCCAGTGTCTGTGTGCAGTTGTTGCGATGCGCGGGTGTGTTGCGTGTGTGTGTGTGCGTACGTGTGCGTGCGTGTGGAAGAGCCGAGCAAATGAAAGGAGCAGGGGAGAGGCAGAGAGAAGCGGTGTGTCTGCGCTAATATGCGTGCAGTGTAGACACGCAAGTGTAGATATATAAGATATAGCGATTGAGACCGAGCGATAGAGTAGCGGACAGTGTGGAGGGTATCAGGAGGGGAAAGCGAAGCAGAAATATGTGTGTATGCGCTGTGTGTCCAGAGTCGGAGCCTAAAAGGGCTGCTGCACCGCCAGCTACGGAGGCTTGCTGGGTGTGCAGTGGCTGCCTTATGCGACTATTGGCCGTTGCGTGCTGAAAGAGAGAAAAAAAGGCCCACGCACAAGTATTTTGCGTATCAGAGTTTAAGCGCCGTCTGGTGTACACGAGGACAGATGGGTGCGCAGGCAGGCGGGCACGCAGGGTTTGCAAAATAGAACAGGAGCTATGTATGCCTGGATTAGCAGTGCTGCACAAGCCAACAGATAAACTGGTAGGATAGTGTTCAACAGAAAAGCGCACAGGGTAACAGGGTATGATTTTTCCTTTTTCCTGAAATAACGAGTCGTGTGTAGGCGTGAGTTTGGCTGCTAATGGATACGGCAATTAAATGGCAAGAGGAGAGAAGCGAAGAAAGAAAGAAGGCAGGGGCGCTGGCTTGGTAGTAAGCGTTTTGAACAGGAGTGGAGAGAGGAAGCACACCATCTGCTTTATTCGCCTTGCGCGCTTGGTTGATAAATGAAATACTCCAGGCAGTGTGCTGCTGTTGCCAGGAATAATGCTAATGAGTAAGGGGACAGTGGCGCTAGCTGCTTTTCTGTGAGCAGGCGCCTCATTTTTGCACTGAACGCCAGATTCGAACGAAAAAGAAATCCCTTGCTCCAAACGTTGCTTGCTGTCTCCCAGCCCAAGCCAACCCACCCCCATGTAAGCCCACCCCCCTGCATCGCTGCTTGACCCACCCCCTCTTCTCTGCCTCGCGCATAATAGGACAGATGCAAGACAGCTTGCAACAGCACATTGCTGCTGCCTCGCTTGCCTTCTGCTGCCTCTCGCTGCTACTGCTACTGTGCGGATAGCTGTGCAGGAAATAATTGCTGCCATTGACTAGTGAGCCCACCAATTTCGCATCCTACTGCCCGTGTCTCTCCCTCTCGCTTCCCTGGACACATTCGCCCGAAGCCGCCGCCGCCTATTCCTCGCCTGCCTCTCGCTCTGGCAGCTGGGATATCCGCCGCACCAGGGCTCCTACATTTACCTTTGCAGGCTACGCATGCCTGGTTTTGCAGCCAAGCGTGGTGCTGGTGCTGCTGATTCCGATCGCTGAAAGCACATTGGTCTTCCATCGGGGGCTAAATGGTGGTCACTCATTTACTTGTCGCTGCTGCCAGACATATGGCGACGCACGCTGCTAAAGCGTGCATGTAATCCTCTACCAAGTAAATGATGTAATCCCCTACCAAGCAAATGCTATGTAGCAGCCAATGTGGCACACGATGTGCTCGCCGGCACGTAACAAGAGCATCTGGCGTTGTTTTGCCAAGCAAGCTAGCTCGTGTGGCAGCCATAGGCTCTCCTGGGCTCTCCTGGGCTCTCCTTAAACGGCGTTTCTTTGGCAACCACACTCCTTGAACCTTTTTTCTGACTCCGGGCTGCTTCGGCATGTCTCAGTACTGCTGCCGCCATCCATCTCCAGCTCCTACCAAACCTCGAATGAAAACACACATGCTTGTCTCTTTGACTTTGAGCGCATGCAGTGTTTTGCCGCCGATGCCGGTATTTTCTCTCTCTGAAAGCCTCTAGCAGAAATCTCTTTGCATAGACTGGCGAGAAATACGCCAGGAAAGCAATTGGCGAGTAAGAGCTCGTCATTTTCAATTCCCGCAATAGCAAGGCCAGCATGACTCTCCCAGCGCCTTACCGTTCGCGCGCGCTGACTAATGGCTGAGCCATGCTGGCGATGCAAGTATGTGCTTGTGTGTACCCTGTATCCCGTGCATTTTCTGCCAGCGATGGGTGCGGCATTCATCAGAGCCTCTCTGGCAGGGCGGAGGGAACGGAAAGCGGAGCAGCTCACAAGAACCACCAAAAAACCGATGCCGTCGAGGCGATTGCCATAGCACGAGCCCATCCAGCCAAACAGGCAAGCAAGAGCAGCCATCGCCAGCCATTAATCGTCGATCCCACACACCGCTGCTCCCGCGCTTTTGAGGAGGGCGCGAGATCGCGGGTTGGCTGGCGTATGCGTGTGTGTGACTGGGCACTTGCGCTTTGCTCCAGCCGCCCATACCGCCTCCGCCCACTTCTCCTTCGCTTCGCCTTCTTATTCCGCCCATTTTCACGCACTCTAAATAAAGCGAGCGCTACGCAGCCCAGCCAGCCATCCTTTTTGCTCATATCGCTGCACCACACCCTATCTTGTCTTTGCCGCCGCCTGGCTCTGCTGTTATTACTACTGCTGACTACTGCCTTTCTGTCTCCCCCAGTCAACTGCCTATAATTGCAATAAGCAAGGAAAATGCTCCAGGCCGGCAGCTGTTCCAAGGCTTCGCCAGAGAGCCCTGCCACAATGGACGTTGCTTATGCTGAAAGCGTGAACGGCCAGGATGAAAACGACATGGACAACAACGATATCGACAACGATATCGACAACGATATCGATAACGACAACGACAACGACAACGACAACGACAACGAGCAGGACAACGAGCAGGACAACGACAACGACGACCAGGAAGATGGCGAGCAGAACAAACAGCCGCGTCTGATGCGGGCCTGCGACAACTGTCGGTACGTCACATAGCCACTGCCAGCACAGAATGCCCGTCTCCTCTTGATTCTTGTACCACCACCAAACGCTGTGCCCGTGTACACGCGCACATGTGCGCACATACCTGGGTGAGCACGGCAGATAATCTGAGCACTCCTCTGCACCACTTGTGTTGCTGTGTTCCTATTTTTTAGGCGTAAAAAGGTAAAGTGCGACGGCGCAAAGCCCTCATGCTCCCACTGCACACGCATGAAGCTTGCCTGCCACTACAGCCCTCTTGTTCGAAAGAAGCGCGTCCGTCGCAGCATCATCGAAAAGCTCGAAGAGCGCTTGGAGTCGATGGAGCAGATGCTCCAGCCCTTGGTTGAGCGCCTGTCGCCAAACGATCCCGTGGTTGGCGCTGCTAGTGGCGCCTTTGGCTTTGCCCCTGGTTCTCAGCAGCAGCAGCAGCAGCAGCAGCAGCAGCAGCAGGCCAGTCTTGCTCAGCAGATATACATCCCGCAGCCTGGCGCTCAGGGCATCCCGCGCGAGACGACCGCCTACTTGAGCACCCAGTTTTCTCAGACCCCGTCTGCCGGGCCCCCAATGCCCCCGGCACACGTCATCGAGGAGCTCATGGAGATTGGCATCACTCGTATGACGCCTGCAGCTCCTCCGGTCTCCTGGGCCAAGCTGCTTAGACGATTCCACAGCGGCCAACTCCCCCAGTTTGTCATCTGCGCGATGATTGCCCTGGCTGCCCGCTTCAGCAGCCGCCCAGAGTTCAGCTGCACGCCCAGGTACAATGCAGGCCGCGAGTATGCCAAGCGCGCGGCCGAGCTCATCTCCGGCCTCGTTGACAGGCCCGATCCCGACGTCGTTTACTGCCTCGTTATGCTCTCGCTCTACGAGTGGGGCTGTGGTCGCGGCGAGTCCGCCTGGACATACACAGGCAAGTATCACCTCCCTCTGCTTTCATAACTGCGTCTGTTCCCCCATCCCCACCTGACTTGATTGCCAGCGCAACACGTCACATGCTGGCGCACTCACCCTCTGCGTAGTGTGCTGCTGCGTGTTGTGCGGTATTGGGCGCGGTGCTGTTCGCCAGCTGCCCTCCGCTGCTTTGTCCAGCGATTCTTGGCGCGCTCTGGGAAAAGAGCGCACGGGCATCTCTGCTTGTGTTCTCCACAGCGCGGATGCGCACTGCGTTCTGGTCCTTGTGTGTGGTGTGGTTTTGCTTCTTGCCCCTGTGTCCCGCTCAGCCGCTCGATTTGCGCTATTTGATCACCGCCTGCCGCCCCTTGTCCAATTGCACGCAGCGATTAGCCACTGCTTGCGTCCCTTGCTCGTTGGCGGCATGCGCTTTCTGCCTTGGTCGATTTGCCCATGAAAGTGAACACGAAAATCAGCGCTAAAAACGAAAACCCCGCTGTGTGGTGCAAGCTGCGGCCTGCGATTTGCAGCCATGCAATGCTCTCTGCACTGCCCGTCACTTGCTGATAATAAACAAAGCGTAGGTATGGCCACGCGACTGGCACAGCGATGCCGCCTGCATCTTGTCGACGAAGAGGACTTTAACGAGAATGCGGATGGGCAGCTGCACACATGGGCCAACACGGAGTGGAAGCGTCGTCTTTGGTGGCATGTGTACTGTGGTGACCGCATATCCGTGATTGTTGCCTCGCGCCCTGCCACTGTCCACGACGACGACTGCGTTGTCAACCTCCCAACACACGACAACGACTGGATCATGGGAACAGTCCCGGACGAAGGCTCGGGGCCTACCGCTGTGGTTGGCTGCGACGGGAAGGTCAGCTCCCAAAAGATGTTCAGCAACGGAATCCCTGACAACTGGTGGCTGATCATTGAGCTCTACCGCATTTCGAGCCGCATCTCCGAGTTTGTCAATCGCAGGCGGCGGCCTGTGCGCGCTGGCGAGACCCCCCGCCGCGCAATGTTTGAGATCCTTGACAACGACCTCGAGGCGCTCCACAGGCGCTTCATTCCCTGGATGGAGTTCCCGCCTCGCACAGAGTGGCTGCTCAGTGGCTATGCCAACCTGGGCGACGGACCAAACGGCATGAGCAACATCTGCACCATCTACTTCAACCTGCACCTGATGTACTATGCAGCAAAGATCATTCTCTACCGCTCCGAGCTCCCCTTCTACTCCCACGAGTCCATCAGCTCAGAGCAGATCAGCCACGCCAAGGCTGTGTGCGTCGAGGCTGCGCACAGGCAGGCCGAGGTCATTCGCTGGGCTCTTGAGAGCGTTCCTGTGGAGGACTGGGACCCAAAGGTCGGCGTCTGGTCTCTGCAGGGCGCGTCTATCCACGTCAACGCCGCCCTGAGCGAAGACAACGCCATCGCAGAGCAGTCCAGGCGTGACCTCGAGGTCCACCTGAAGCTCCACGTCGCATCGGACCAGTACTACCACTTCAACATGGCCATGATCACAATACTGCATCACGTGTTTAATCTACGCAAGAAGCAGCGCCTTGCAGCCAGCGGCGGAAGCAGCGACGAAGCAGAGGAGCCCATGGGTGACGAAGTAATCACAATTGAGCACAAGAACGACGCGGACCCCTGGATCGTTCCACGCTGCAGCTCCTACCTTGGCTTTACGTACAACTACAGCAAGCTGCGCGGCATACTCAACGACGCACTGAAGCAGACCACATACAGCCCGCCCGAGGCACTCCTGCTCGAGGGAGAGTACAACAGCACACCTGCTTTTCAGAACGCACGGCCTGGCAGCCATGGAATTTCGCTGATGAACCCGCTCGCCTCCTCGCCGAGCAACACTGTCCCTGGCTCAGTGATCGGCACTGATATGCACCACGGCAGCCGCAGCATGTCAGTGGACACGTCGGCTAGCTCGCAGAACTTCAAGTTCGACTGGAGCGGTGGGCTGTGGAGCCTCGGTTCCTCTGGCAAGCCGCTCGATCCGCTGTCCGCTCCCAACTCAGCTAGCGCCTTTGGCGGGCCTGGAGGAGGGGGGCTGCAGATACCGCCCGGCATCTCTGCTGCACTCAGCAACGAAAGTAGCTTTGCTGCATCGCAAGGCGCCCCTGATGCTGTGGGTGATGCCAGCAATGGCGCTCCGCGCTCAGTCAAGCGGCCGTCATCTGGCATGGCATCAGGCGGTGCAGCAGGCAACAGCGCCGCCGCTGGCACTGCCAGCAGCAACCCCAGTGCTCAGGATGCAGGCAGGCAGAGTGCTGGCAAGGGTTCTGCGAAGAGCAAGAGCAGCCGTGGCCGGAAAAGCTCTGCTGGCAACGTACTGCCGACTTCAGTGCCCAGCACCTCTGTGCCACAGCAGCCACCCGGATCACAGCAGCTTGAGCACCTCCAGCGCCTTGAGGAGCTGCGTGCCCGTGTCGTGCTGCTCCAGCAGCTGAGTGGAAACAGCGCTCAATCCGCCAGCACGGCCCCCGGAGCTGGAGAGCTTGGAGCAGCCTCAGGCGGAATTCCTGGCGGCAGCGACGGCAGTGGGTTCCTGAACAGCTTTGCCGCCAGCATCGGGACTATGGCCAGCCAGCTGGGCTCGGAGAGTGCCGCGCATCAGCCGCAGGTTAAACAAGAGCCGGCAGTGCAAGCGCCAGGAAACCCCGGGCTGTCATTCCCTGGAAGCAGCAGCAGCAACAGCAGCAGCACAGGCGGTGGCAGCGGCCAGCAGAATCACCCCGCGGGGGGAGCTCTGGGCGACCAGTGGCTTGCAGGCGCGCTTTCCAACCAGATTGGCGTCAGCAGCAGCCCTGCTGGCGCCATGTCTGCTGCAGTGCATATGGGGGCTGCTGGCTCGGAGATGAGCAGCGACATCAACAGCCTGCACCACATGAGCAGCGAGGAGCTCCAGTTTGTCATCTCCCAGCTCTCAAACTCGGGGCAGATGGGCTTTGCCTCTGCGAATGTGCAGGGCTTTGACACTGGCATGAGCAGCAACACGGCGCACCGGTATAATGGGGACGTCCAAAGCGTGCTGCAAAAGCTCTCGACAGAGCACGCCAGCGGGGGAGACAGCGGCGGCCTCCATGCCTTCAGCACCAGCGGCGTCCACCACCACTCGGGCAGCCACTGAGCGTTGATCCAACAGCAGCCACATCGCAAGCGTGCCATCCAACCTCCCTCTTTTGCCACCAGTAATTATTCCTATTTTCTGTCCTCTGCTTTCATTTCACCACGCCAATATATGAAAATATGTACTTCATTTCAGGGAAGCGTGCTACGCAGCCGATGGCTCGCGGTACCCCGCGTTTTGCTGGTGCTCGCGCAGCACGTTAATGTCGCGGAAGTGCATCCTCTGCAGCTGTCTGATGTCGCTGAGCACGATGTCGCTGAAGAAGTAGTGGCGGAGGTACACGCGGCGCAGGAACTCCAGCATGGCGCCCGTCAGCACGACTCTCTCCTCAATCGTGATCTTGTCAAAGTACGCGTAGTCCACAGCAAACGGGTTCTCGGGAGGCGGGCTCAGCACAGTGCATATGACCTCGACCAGGACATCCCACGGGCGAATGTCGAACTGGCGCCAGCAATCCACCGACTCCAGCTTCAGCGGCACGTCCTTCTCCATCTTCTGGTTCGGGCCCAGCGCTATAAGCGAGTTGTGGTCTGTTCTGAGCCACACATACGGACACCTGTAGCGCGGGTACCCGGCAATCAGGAAGTTGATTCCCAGTGCGTCGCTCTCCAGACTCTCCTCCGAAAGATCAAACGGAAAGTCAATGTTGTCTTTGCTCGATGCCATCATGTGCTTGGACTCCTCCGTAGCCTGGATCTTTTCCGCCTGGCTGCAGATGGTGGTGCTCGATATTGGCATCCTCTCTGTGCTTTGTGGCTGTCGGTCGCGGTGCACCCGCATTATGATCTCCTCGCGACTCCGGATGTGCACCGAGAAATACATAAAGCCCTACATTGTTGTTTAGAGAAGGCTGCTTAGCTGTCTGCAGCGCACTACACGCAAGCCATCGGCCACTGCGGGGCTCGTCCAAAGACTTACTCTCAGGGCTCCTACGCTCATGCAGTCTGCCATGAACTGGCTAAGGCGTGTGAGCTCGCTTGGCGCTCTTCCCTACGTTATGCATTTAGTAAAGTGGCGGCAAATGCGTGTCTGCTGTGAGCAAGGCGGCAAATGCGAGCTCCGCTAGGGGCGTGCCTTGGACGCTGGTCTCTGTGCTACCACCACCACTGCTGCTGCTGCAGTTGTCACTCGGGATTTAGAGCTTGGGGGTGGACAATTTACCTCTTTCATTGCTGGCTTGGAAAACGGGTGTGTGCAGCGGCAGCAAACCGAGTATTGTACAAGAAAATAACAGTGTGAATGAAAATGCAGGAGGGGGAGAGAGAAGCAAAGGACGGCAAGTGCATCCAAGTCACCACGCGCCAAAGACATGAAAATCTAGGCTGCTGGCTCAGAGGCTGTGGCATCTGCGGGAGCACCCGCATGCTTGGCAAAGTACTGTGCCCTGACGCTCCAGACCCGGAGGCAGCTGTCACGGCTTTGTGGCCGGGTTTCCTGACTCGAGGCAGCGCTTTCTTCGCCGTCGCTCTCCCCCTCTCCACTCGACGCTGCCGGCGAGTGCTGCCCGCTGCTTTGCGCCAATGGAAAGTGCCGCTGACCCGAAGTCGTTGCCAGGAGCGGGTAGTAAGGGTGGCTGCAAACGTCGGAGACCAAGTCGCCGTGCATCCTCATCCTCGCCCGCTGCTGCTGGCCCTCCTCAGCGTAGATGTCGTGGAAGGCCACGCACCCGTCCATCTCGCCTGCCACAATGTGCCTGCCAGTCGCATCCAAGTCAAACCCCATCCTTTGCTGCGTCAAGCTGTCACGCAGCACTACGGCCCACGGCCCTCGCATATCCCTTACATCCCACCCGACAATGTGCATCGACTGCCGCGATGCCACCCACAGCAGCATGCCATCCGGCGACCACTTGAGCTGCGTCACTCCTCGGCCGCCGTACTCTGCGGGTGCGGGCCACACGCCAATGCAGCTGGCTTCCAGCTGTCCAAGAGACCGGAGGCTCATTTGGCCACTGAACGACCCGCACGCGACCATCTTTGCAGGCGCCGTGGCGGGCGAAACGGCGATGCACGAGACAATCCCTTTCATCCCGTCTCTGCTACGCCGTGTGGGTGTGGTGGCCACCTGGTCGACCGGCAGCCCAGGGCGCTGCATGTCAAACCGGGCAATGCTGCCATTGTACCCGGCAAGTATGCTGCCTGCATCTGGCGAAAACGCAACGGCGCTTGCAGTCATTAGCACGTCCTTGGAGTCGTATGCAACGTAGCTTGCCCGCACCTTGCCGCTGTTGGTGTCGCGCAGATGTAGAGGATGGTCCCTGGTCGATTCCACCAGACAGCAGAGTGCCGGGTCGTATCTGGACATGTAGGGGTACCATGCGTAGTCCACAAGTGTTTCTCCGTGGCAGATAGTTTGCAGTGAGCGGCAGCTGTGAACAGCCGCTGCCGACTCGTGTTGCTCCTTGGAGCTGAAGCTGGACACCGCATTGCTCACATCATACAGCCGCAGCGAATTGTCCTCCAGGTGTGCTGCAACCATCGTTCCATCAGGCGACCACTTTGCGCCTTTGAAAAAGTTGCCCTCGCTGGCCTCATCTGGGTGTGATCTTGCAACGCACTGCGCCAAGCAGTCCTGCTCGGAAGCGTCGTACTCGTAGAGGTACTGAACGCCCTGGGTCGCCGTGTCGCTGCTCATCTGGTAGTGTACGGAGCTGTATCAACAGTCGCGCGGATAAAATGAAAGAGGAAAGTCATACACAGCATATTTCTAGAGTACATTAAATGGCCAATAATGGCAGGGGACCGCTGCCAAAGCCAGACTATGGGGATGCAAAGCGATCTATAGCATGCTATCGTCGCTCATGTCAGAGCCGCTGTCCATTTGTATGCTTTGCTGGCTCATACGTGCACCAAACGGTGATTCCTGCTGTGCCAGAGCACCGTCATCAAAGTCGCTGTCCCTGGCTTCGTCGGGCTGCCCGTCCTCTGGGCCTTCTGGATCGCCTTCGCCCTCTTCTATGTCGCCCTCTTCTATGTCGCCCTCGCCATCGCCATCGTCGCCCACATGTGGGTGCAAAAGCCTATCGACTCGCTCAAACCCAGTCTTTGCCCTTTCGTTTGCAGGGTTCAAGCTCAGCGCGGTCGTGTAGTTGACCGCAGCCTTTGGCAGCTCATTAGCCAGCGTAAGCACATCCGCATACCGAGTGAACATCTCGTCTGATTCGTTCTCAGGCAGATGCTTCTCTAGGAGCTTGATAGCATCTGCAAATCGCTCATTCGAGACATAGAGCGACGCCAGCGCGGCAATAGCCTCCGTGCACCGATGGTCGATGTCCAAGGCCGCCTCGAGCAGCTTCACGGCTTTGCTGTAGCTCTCGGGGCTGTGCGAAAGCACCACTCCAACCATCGCCAGCGCACCCGCGCTTCGGGGCATCAGCTCCGCAGCCTCCTTTGCAGCAAGAAATGCCTCCTTGTATTTGCCGCACCGCACATACGCCTCCACAACGCCGCGGTACGTCAGGGCACTGCGTTCGAGCTCGTGGGCCTTCACAAATGCCTCGGCGGCCTCCTCCGGGCACTCCGATGCCATCTGGATCGTGCCCTCGGCGTAGTAGGCATCGGCGTGGCTTGGTGCCAGCGTCTGTGCCTTCCACACGATAGCCAGCGCCTCCTGCGTTTGCCCAGTCATGAGGAAGTACCGAGCCATGGCTACCCATCCTTCCGGCCGTGACTGATCAACCTTCAAGAGCTCGCTGCCCAGCTGGTAGACCGCATATGGCTCTTGCGATGTGGCAAGGAGCAAGCCGGAATAAGGCCCAAGCTCGTGTATCAGCGACGAGTCCAGCGACCTCGCTTTTTCGTAGAGCGCTCTTGCTCGTCGTGTGTCATTGAGCATGTGGCAGCAGGTAGCCTGCAGCGCCGCAATCTGTGCATTGCTCCGATGGCGGCGCGAGAGTCTCTGCAGCTCCTTTGCCGCTGCGTCGTAGTCCAGCTTGGCCATCAAGCAGCGCGCCTTGGTGATACTCGCGACGTCGTGGTAGTTGCTCGAGTCTGGCACATACGGCACAGTCTTGGATGCGCTGCTGCCTCCCAGTGCGTGTAGGTACGTGTACGCCTCTGTGGCATTTGGCTGTGCCTTAAGCAGCTCCTTGTAGAGATCAGGTGCATCGGGGCTTTGGATCGCAGCCGCGCATTTGGCCATCCGCGCCACGTCCTTCGCCGTCCGATGCGACGTTGGTATCTGCCGCAGCTGGGCCAAGCACATGTCGTGCTCGCCCAATTTCCACCGGGCGTCGGCGATATCCCTGGCCACATCCTCAAGCTCGCCCCACGACAGCTGCGACCTGGCTGGGCCAGCCACAAACTCTGTTATCGCCTTCAGAGCAGCCCTGTGCTGCTTGTGTGCATACAGACACTGACAGAATACCCTGAGCAAGGCCAGCCGCTCCGACGCTGGCACGCGGGAATCCAAAGCACGCGGCTTGCATTCGAGCTCCGCCAATTGCAAGGCAGAGTCGCAAAGGTCGCAGTCGAGAAGCTGCGTTACCTCGTCGATCAGCACACTGCTCGTAGTCATAACACGCGTCTCAAATTAACAGGAGGGGGGAAACATAGAACAGGGGGAGCTGCTGAGGAGAAAGGGAGAGAGCGCTGCATGGAACAAAAAAAGGCACCAGCGCTTTGTTTGGCGTATTTGCGCTGGGCCAATCGCCAGAGCCGGCGGTGTCTTTGCTGAAATGCGCTGGTGGCTCTGCTGCCGAGCGAGGGGAAGCGAGCAAGCCGTTGCTCTTCTTCGTAGCGCAGCACAGCACTCCTTATTTGGTCATTTGTGAGCTAATAATGGACGAACTGTTTTCGAGTCTTGCAATTCAAACCGTGCAGCTGGTTGGAAAGGCGGCTTTCGGCGCTGCTGGCACCATAGCTCTGGTAAGACGCCGGCACGCTTTCTGTTTTGCGACTGTGCTTGTGACAGACACGCAGAGGGCTAAGTCATCAATTCTCCGTGTGTGCGTGCGTGCGTGCGTGTAGAAGAGAGTGACAGAGTATGTGCACCGTGTGCCGCGCACAACAGAGAAGCAGACTGAAGTCGAGCGGCTGCGCATCCAGTTCGAGGCCAAGCTACGCATCGTCACGCCAGCCATCGACCTGATCGAAATCATATCCGCGCGCGGCCACTCGACAATGTCCAGCGTCCTCCAGCTCACGTACTCGCTGCGCAGCGACATCATGGCGTTCAGCTCCAAGCTGGAGCGGTTTGACCAGCTTTACGACAAGCTGGGCGATGCGAAACCGCAAAGAAGCGACCGGTCATTGACCTCGCTGTTTCGGCGCGAGCGCGCAGGCGGTGGCTCTGATCGCGAGGGTGCTGATGACATGGCGAGGCTGAACGAGAGCATTGTTGTTGATTTGAAGGATTTGCTTGACAAGATCGAGGCCGCGGTACCGCTGCTCAACTTGGCGCTCACAACATCCGGTGTGCATCTGGGCGGCATGCTGCCAGCGGGGATATCGCCCGGTCGGCTGATGCAGGCGTCGGCTCTTCTGTCAAGATCGTCAACATGGCTCAGCATACTGTCCGAGCAGGCAGCGCATGAGGGTGGCCAACCAGTGCCGGATGTGCTTGTTGGAGACACATTCACGCTGAGGCTGTACAGCCTGTTTGTTGGGTCCGTTAGACCAAAGTCAAAATTCGATTTCACGTGGAAGGAGGACTTTGCAAAGTGCCAGGTCGGACTGTGGCGAGTGGCTGGTGCTGCTGCCAGCCCTGGCCCGTCCAGGATGGACACAGAGTTTCGGTACGAGCTGCGCATTGTGGAGGACCTGAACGACGGGCGGTACCATGAGGAAGACGAAGAAGCAGAGGAGAGTGCTGCTGCTGCAAATTCCGCTCCAGCGTGGATGCAGAATGCCAGGAGCAGGTCTGCGGGTAGCTCAATCAAGCCGGGACGGGTTGTGCGGTTGCAGCTGGATAGTATCGGCAGTTTGCACTACACATCTGCGGGGTCGCTGCTGAATATCGAGGACTCGAACTCGCCGGTCCTGGTCGTCAGCTTCCAACCCGACCAGCGCCTTGACGGCACCGCTGCCAGCAATGCAGCTAGCAGCAGCAGCGAGCGGCTGCCGAGCATCTCTGATTTTAATCGGCTGGACATGAATGCACCTTCTCAGCGCACACAGTGGTATGCACTCGAGGTCATTGACGAGGATGCCAGCGACGAGGAGACAAGCGATGGAGAAGAGGATGGGGCGGCTAGTGACGGCGAATTGAGCGACGCCCATAGCGCCACCACCTCCAGCGTCTCGTCTACTGCTTCAAAGAAGCAGCCCTCAAACCGTGAATACCAAAATGCCGATGAACATGACAGCCAGCAATCCGCAGATGAAGACGAAGATGAGGATGAAGATGAAGACGAATCCCTGGCCCGCTCTCTTGGCATTTCGTGCGCCATTGGCGAGAAAAGTGCCTCCAAGGAACAGACACCACCGCGGCGTGCCAGTGCACTGCAAGCGGACAGCACCCAGCGCAGTGATGTTGATGTGCTGTCATCAGCTGAGTATTTCCAGCCCATTGAGTTCCTAGCTAACGAGTGGAACTTGTGCACGCTGAGTCTTTTGGAGTACATGGTCAGGCTGGCTGCCCTGGAGACGTGCGAGCAGCTGTCGCATCTTGAGGTGCCCGATGAGAAGCTGCGCCTGTATTTGCTGGATGCACCAGCAGCACCAGCAGCCACAGACCATTTCCCTGGCGCACAGTCGCTGAGGTCAACGCCCTACCGGCCAGCGGTTGCTTTTGGCGGCGGCATGGACGACGCGATGACGACGCCCAGCAGATATGCGCTGAGGTCGCCGCTCCAGCAGTACTCTGCAGCCTCAAGGCGCTCGGCCTCAGCCTCGGCCCTGGGAAGCCCCATCGCCCGGGCATCGCGCACCGGCGGCAACAGCTCGTCGGCGGTGTTTGAAACGCCTCGCCGAACACACAGCAAGGGATGAAGAAGGCGGGCTGGTGGATGCGTGATTGCTCCTGCAATTCGTGCATGTGTCTGGCGACGATCCCTAAACCAGGCTCGCAAGGATGTAATCTATTTTTGCATCGCTCTTGCTGGCAGCCGGCGCGGCCTTGATTTCTACGCTCAGGCATGCAGCAGTGGAGATGCTGGCTGCTTGTTATTGTTAGTGCCATTGTTATGCCGCTTTGGCTGCCTGGGCGGGCAGCGGCGCCCTGTTGTCTATTCATCCATTCGTTCTCTCCACATTTCTCCCCTTTTTGGCGTCCTTACATCACCCACCCCTTCATTTTGTCATTATTTATTCGGAGCAGTCTCCACAACTATAATTTTTTTTCTGCCACCCGCTGCCACACCCCACGCCCAGCACATCCAAAAGAAACATGTCCTTTTCAGATACACAGCACATGGCGATGCCCATGCCTGAGCCCGCGTCGGCTGGCCTGCAAGAGAACTACCCGCGGCGGTCGGTTCTCATCATGCCCGAGGGAGGCCAGGGCACGCCAGAGAGCAGCGCGATGCAGGCACGTCTCTTCAGGCACACGTCCATGCTCAGGGACAGGGACCTGTCGTTCAACGTGGTCAAGGACAGCGTGGCGAACGTGTCCGTGCCCGTGCCCGACGTCGTTGTGGAGAACTGCGCGCCGGTGTTTGAGGTCGGGTACTGGATGAACTTTGGCAATTTCACCTCGGTGCGCCAGCAGCACGAGCTGTACAAGGACCACGTGCGGACGCTGAGCGTGTGGAACCTGCCTGTGGAGTCGCCGTATGGCGCGGACATCTCCGCGTGCCTGAACCTGGGCTGGCCCAACGTCACGCATGTCTCGCTGGAGTACAGCACCTGGGAGCCAGAGCCCAACAGACACAGCATTGCATGGCACAAGATTCTGTGCGAGTCGGATGCCTTCCCGTCCCTGGTCGACTACCGCGTCTGGCAGATGCTGCCCGCCCGGCTGGAGGTGTTTTCGATCCACAAGCTCAAGACCATCCAGGAGCGCAACCAGGCAACCGACATCATCGCCCAGGTGCCGGAGCTGCTCTCGCCCACGCCGGCTGTGCAGCAGTTCTACGAGCACCGCTGCAGGTACCTGGAGCACGTGGTCATGTCCATGGACTCGATGAACAAGGCGGAGACGTACACAAAGTACAAGTACCTGACGCTGGCGCTGGCCACGCCTGTGCTTGCGCCCCGCACGCTGACGATTGTCAACTGCAGGCTGAAGCACATCCGCGCGATTCTCAACTGCATCGACCGCAACGCCCTCGGCCTGCCCACCGCGCAGCTCCAGTACCAGCCCGGCGTCATGGAGCTCGGCAAGGGCCTGCAGCACCTGCACCTCAAGATGGCCAGTCTGTACGACGAGCTCACTGGGCTGCCCATCTCCGCCGCGCGCTTCCCCGACCTCACCAGCCTCATCATCGAGCACTCGCCTGCGCTGGACAACTCGCTGCCCGACGGCGAGAAGTTTGGCCAGCTGTGGGACGCCAGATGGGTGGCGATGAAGCGGCTGCAGCTGCCGTTCTTCAGCGACAGCCACGCTGCCCTCCTGCTCAAGTTCATGCCGAACCTCGAGATCCTGGCCATCCTCCCCACGCCCGGGTTCGAGGCTGGCGACGAGTACCCCGACATGCTCAGCGCGTCGACCATCGTCAGGCTTGCCACGCAGCTGCAGAGCCTGCGCCACTTCGAGGTCCGCTCGATGCTCAGAATCAAGGGCAAGAAGCCCTTCAACCTGGCCGACCAGATCTCGCTCGCGCTCAAGAAGCCCCCGCTCGCCCAGCGGCCCGAGCTCAAGCTGTTTGCCGTCCCGTGCATCCACATGGACTTTGTCTCGGTCCTCAAGCTCCTGGTCTATCTGCCCGGCATCGAGCAGCTGGAGTTCCAGCTGGCCGACCAGTTCGCGCTGCCCCCAAACACCGCCGGCGCCAAGAGCCCGCAGCCCACAGCCAGACCCGCCAACCTCCCGATTGACACCGGCCGCTTCAACCCGAGCATTGCCCACAACCTCGAGGGCGCTGGGTGGGAGGAGGAGAAGAAGCGGTTTGCCGAGCACTTTGCTGCCAAGCCGCACCCGCTGCAGTCCATCATCATCACCGGATACCACCCTGACCTGCACTCGGCCTCGGTCACCGAGTTCCTTGGCCTGTTCCCCGACCTGGAGGCGCTCGCGTTCCGCTCAATCAGCCGCGAGGACCACGACAACATCGACCAGCTCGCCGGCGTCCTCACTGCGCTGAACCCCGAGCTCGACGTCGCCATCATCTAGCCGCTGCCACCGCCCCCAGCGACTACCCGCTGCCTGTCTGCCTGCAATCCGCTACATGTGCCTGGCCACCCTGTTCCATCTCTTTTCTTGTCTTTTGCTTTTTGTTCCTTTTCTACATCCAATATTAATGTCTTCTTGGTGCTGAAAACAAACGCACTGCCACTTGAGCCTACTTCTTTGAGATGTTGGATCGCTTGGTGCCGGCAGCGGGGAACAGAGATGACCCTGGCCTCTTTGCCAGCGACGCTGTATGGCGCGGCGCCAACGGCGGCAGGCTCCTGCCTGTATTGGCGGCGCTCGACGCAGCGCCATTGGCGAGCAGAGTCTTGCGTCTGACGATGAGCTTCTCAACCGACATGGACGAGAACAGATCCGCCTCCGCGCCGTCGTCCTGGGATGAGAAGGGTGCTCCTGCGCCTGGCTGCGCGCTATTTGCGCGGCTAACAAGCCGGCTGGTGCCTGCACTGACATAATTGCCGCCGCCGGCCTGATCGTCGCTGTCCATATCTTCGACATCGC
Source organism: Martensiomyces pterosporus (assembly GCA_025201845.1). Classification (NCBI taxonomy): domain Eukaryota; kingdom Fungi; phylum Kickxellomycota; class Kickxellomycetes; order Kickxellales; family Kickxellaceae; genus Martensiomyces; species Martensiomyces pterosporus. Next base: position 70,927 of record MU603959.1, read on the forward strand.
TCTCGACACGCCGTCTGGGCCGCGCCAGCTGCTGCTGAACGGCGGCTGTAATGCCGCTGTCGTCAATCTCCTCCTCAAGCTCATACACGTCCTCGCCAGGAAACAGCTCGTCTGCATCGCTGTCAGCCAGATTGCTGCCCGCCGACCCATTGCTGGCCGTGTTTGGCGGCCGCATCAAGGCTGCTTGCGCGAATGCGGCTGTTTTGGGGTTCTTTGCGATCTCGGCCAAGTTTGTGTCGTGGATCTCCCTCGCAAGCAGCTTGCGCCGCTGTCTCAGCCGCTCCTCCATCCTCTCGGCCCTCGACTGCCTGTCGTTGAAGTCCTCCGCGTCGTCCAGTGAGAAGCCGTCCTTGCCCCTGCTGACGCGGTTGAGCAGGCTGCCCGTGGTGATGTCCTTGAAGAGATTTTGGATGTCCTTCTCGTCCTTGTCAAAGTCCTGCTGCCGGTGCAGGTCGCGGATCGCCTCGTCGCCCTCCTCGTCGTCGACGACGTCGTTGCTGATCATCGGGTCAGCCAGCAGGGCTGCCTCCTCCTCGTCAGAGTCCATGTCCAGATCATCGTCCTCGTCGTCATCTGACGCATGCGCTGCCTTGGGCTTGAGGTTGTCGCTGCCCCAGTTGAACTTGCGGTGCTTGACCGCATTGGCATCCATGTCAGAGTCAGAGCTCTCGCCTTCTTCGGCCTCGGCGTCAACGAATTCGGATCGCTTCAGACGAGTCTTTGCCTTGGGCTTCTGGATGGCAGGTTGCTGCTCGCCGCGCCTTACTAGTCGACCGGGCCTGCGTGGTTGCTGGACCACGCCTTCACTCGTGGGCATTTGCTGGGCATAGCCATCCTCCTCGTTGGACTCGGCTCCCTCAAATTGCTGCCGCTGCTGGCTCAGCGCTGCAGCCACAGCGCCGTCGCCGCCACCAGATTCCCGCTGGCTGTCGGGCTCTAGCGCATGTCTGACCATAGAGGGCAAAGCAGATGCCTCGGAGCCGTCCTCAGCAGTCGCCATAGTAGGCATAGTCGCTTGGGTGAGCTGCGTAGGCTGTGTCTCTTGTCCCTCAGGTCCCGTGCCAAGAGCCAGTGGGTCCTGAGACGGGTCAAACACGAGCGATCTCTGGCTTAGCATGAACGAGTCAATTGCCGCAGTGCTGGGCTGTTGCGACGCATCCGCGGGTGTCAGCAATAGCGAGTCCTGCGTTCCACCCTGCTCGCCAGTCGGGGAGAACAAATACGAGAGGTCCTGGGACGCAGGTATTGGGTTCTCGCACTGGTCTGATGCGCCAGCGGCCGAAGGCGGCTTGGTTTTCTCGGGGGAGCTGGCGTAGTTTTGTGTCTGCTTGGATACCCGCTTGGCAATTGGCATCTTGAACTTGCTCATAAAGCTCGCAATTTTCTCCGTGGTGGCCTGGGCTGACTGTGAATCGCCCGTGCCGCTTTTGCTCTGGGCGCTGGATTTGCGGTCGGCTCCGCCATCTTCGTCCTCGTCCTCGTCTTCGTCATCAGATATGACAGCCGTTCGGCGGCTGCTGTGGTGCCTAGGGCCAAGCTCGCCGGCATGGCCGGAGTCAGATCCAGCCATGCTCTCGTCCTCACTGGCGCCCGCGCTCTCATCTCCGCCGTCCTCACTATCCTCGGCGTCCTCGCCTTCATCTACGTCACCTTGAGATTCAACTCCTGGTTTTGCGTCGCTTCTCTCGCCCAATGGACCGCCTTTCCGCGCCTTTGACGACTCGTCGTTGTCTGCATCTGTGTGGTGGACCGCATATAGCAGTGCACTGTTTAGTTCCTTGAGCGCACGGGGCCCATCCGTTCTCTTCATTGTTGAGGTGTTTGCAAGTCGATCGATGGCGTGCATGGGCTGAGATCCATAAACGAGAATCGCCTCTAGATTGCCCCTTCCCATTGCTGCCGGCTGCGATGGTTTACGCACCCTTGGCTGCGAAACAACGTCTGCAGCTGCTGCTGTTGCGGTGGGCTCGTTCTCATCGACAATTTCCACATCGTACTCGTCAGAATCCGACGCATAGTGGAAGATCTTTGGCTGTGCTACCGACTGCCCCACTTGCTGCGTCAATGACTGCGTCGTTGACGCTCTTGTGGGCAGCGTGGAGTCGCTTGGCCGTTTGCGTGCATCGAATCGCTCAAAAAAGTCAGACAGTGTCAGTCTGCGTGTGAAATCTGCTGGGTCAATAATGACGGCTGTTTCCCGAACAAGTCGCTCAGTCTCTTGCTGTATCTTCGCCATGGCTGCTTTTGACGCTGCCCGGGGTTTGCGGGGGGCCCTTTCGGATGCGCTATTCTTGGCTCTGGCCTTCTTTTTCGCACCAGTTGCAGCGTCGCTGTCCGTGCTATATTCGTTGGAGCTGTCTGATTCATTCCGGTCAGCCTTTGCGATGGTCGCTTGTTTGGCCGGATTCTTCCTGAGGCGATTAACCACAGTTGATGGAGGCCTGTCTTTCCGCACAGGACCTGCACCTGCGTCTGTATCAGAGTCAGAGTCAGAGTCAGAGTCAGAATCTATGCGGAGGCTGGGCCTTACAGGGCGTTGGCTGTCTAATACTTCATCAGCGTCCGAGTCGCCTTCATCTAACTCCCTTGTTGTTGCAGCGTTCTTGCCTCGAGAGGCCACTAGCCGCAATAGGGCGCTTCTAGCCGACTCCTTACTCTGACCAAGGCCAGATGAACCTGGAGCTGTGGTCTGTTCATTCTCGTGGGCGGCAGCACTAGTCGGGAGCCCATTCGCGGCAATGCCATCTTTTTCGTCATCGCTGCTGCTGCCATCGTCCTCATCGTCTGACTGGAGCAGCTGCGCCAAGGGATCAAACTTGCTCGCCTGCTTCGCCTGTGTGCCCTCCTTCTCGTTAGCCAAGGCGCTGCCAGCATCTATGCAGGCCACCTCAGCGGTATCGGCTTGCTCCAAGGCAGGCAAAAGCGTAGTTGAGGAGAGATTGAAGCCTGTTCCCAGCGCCGCTGCACCAGTCTCTGGCCCAGTGGTCTCGCCGGCGACGTCCATGGGCTGGGCTACACTTGCCGTCGCTTCGCTCGTCATTTGCGACAACTGCAATGGTGGGTATAACAAGAACAAGATGTGAAGCTTTAGTCGCCTTCGCAAAGAAAGGAAGGGCGGCCAGCCACTGCTGCTCCGCGCAAGAACGCCCAAAGCGAAATCGCGTCAACAAACCGCGCCCAGCCTCCTCCATCAAGCGCGTTTCTTTCGTGCACCAACCACCCGCGCCGCGCCATTGGCTGTACTGGCAGCAGCATCCCGTGACCAAGTGGCGACTCGCAAGCCGATCGAGTCGAGCCTCCAGCATCACATGCTGCAAGGCAGCCGGCCAATCGGCAGGGCTTGGCAGCCAACAGATAACACAACAGATAACGCCAGCGGCTGTATTACTTTCTATCCACCTTTGGAATGCCCCCAACGAGCAGACAGCACCCTTGCGCGCGGCCTTAAACTTCAAGCCTCAAATCCACATTGCTTCATACTCCTAGGTGGTAAGGGCAAAATGAAAATCCGCCTGTGTGCGCCCATCCGGTGCTGCTATTCTGCGCCCACCCTTTTTCCAGGCATTTCAATGACCTGACATAAGGAAGAAGACACCTTTCCTTCTGATTTTGCTTGCCCGCGCTCTTTATTTTTTTTTCACTACTCGCAATTTCGACGCTTATAATATCAATATTGCTTCTGGGTTTCCCACGCATATTCAGCTGATTTGTATTTGGCCGCAGGCACCTTTCTCTTTGCGAATTTGCTTTTCTTTTTTGCTTCGAAACATGTCGCTGCCCGGTTTGCCCGCCACGAGCACCGCTGATTTGAAGCCAACACTGGCGACGCTTGCTGCGACGGCTGTCCAGGCCAACAAAAGGGACGGTGGCAGCGGCAGCAGCACAGGCACTCAGCCAGTCAGGGTAATGCTTTCTTGCGACAGCTGCCGGCGCAAGAAAATTCGGTGCAATGGCGGCAAGCCTGCCTGCGACAGTTGCATGAAAAACGGGGGGGACTGCCACTATTCGCCTGTGGGACCGCGAAAGAAGCCTCGAAAGACACCAAGCACCAATGCCAGCGCGACTTCACCAAGCGGCTCAAAGTTTCGGTCGAGCAGCGTTGCAGCTGACCAGGCCACACCAAGGCATAGGGCCAAGCGCCGTGCATCCATGCAGGGCTCGGACGACAACGAGTCTGCGTCCAGCATGTATGGCCATGATGCCACGGCAGGGCTGGGAAGCGTTAGCCACATCATGCTGGAGCGGGTGAAGGAAGCCGACGTGCTGGAGCTTCCTCAAGCCGGGGTGGCGGGCGCTGGAGATGCTGGCCATGGGCAGCAGAACCAGCCGCCGGTCATGGAGATGCTCCGACTGCAGACTCAGATCTCGGGGCTGGTTGACCAGCTGCGCAACATCACTATCAGGGCCTCGGGGCTCACACCAGCCGGCACGCCGCTCATGTCGCCTGTTATCCTGTCTTCAGCCGAGCATCCACCCGAGTGCTCGAAGGGCAGCGCTGCACAGGGCGACACAGGCACGGTTGCTAGCTTCTCACAGAGCTTCCATCAGCAGCATTCCCAGCAGGACGGCCGCGCCCAGGCCGGGTATTCTGCAAGCGGCGGCATCTCACGCGGTGGCCTGGCGTCGCTACAGCAAGGCGCTTCTTCTATGCCCACCGCTGCTATGAGCATGCTGTCGCCTTCTCCAACCATGGGCGACGCTGGTGCAGGCGACTGCAACCCAAGGTGCGACGACCTCCACATATCCAAGGCCGAGCACTCGCGCGGCATTAGCGTGTCGCGGGACCTCATCAACCACCTCATTTCCGTGTACTTCCAGTACTGCCATCCGTCGGAGACTGGAATGCACCCGATCGAGCTGTACAAGGACCGGCTACAGCGTGCCCAGGTGAGCGAGCCCTTCCTCCTCTCCGTCCTCGCCGTTGCCAGCCGGCTATCCGACGACCCGCGTGTGAAGCGGGAGCCTGCATATCTGGCCGGACACGACTTCTTCGAGCGGGTCACACGCGGCCTTATGATGGATGTCCTGGAGCGCGACTGCGTCGAAAACATGCTTACGCTGAATAACCTGGCTGTGTATGCTGTCGGCCTGCCTGTTGCGAACCGCGGATGGTACTTTTCGGGCCTCTCGATGCGAATGGCCACGCAGATGTCGCTGCAAAAAGTCGATGCCCCTGGCCGCATGCCCGGCGCATCGATGATGAGCGGGCCGGGCATTGAGTCTGCGAGGCGCGCGTTCTGGAACACGCTGCTCCTAGAGGCCCTGGCGAGCTTTGCTAGCGGTGAGCCTCCACCGATCACTATCCAGGACATCCACGTCGCCGAGCCCTATGACGACCCGGACATCCTGGAAGACGAGGATCCCAGCCGGGGCTCGCCAGACATCACGACTCACGACAGCCGAAGCAGCACTGCGTCACAGTCGGCTGCTGCCAGCGCCAACGACCTTGGCGCGAGCGCTGGGATGAGAGGCAGCAGTAGCGGCGCTGGGGGCGCCGGCGGAGGCAAGAGCAGCCCACCCAATGTGTGCGCGTACATCTCGCAGCTTGCCATGCTTCTTATTCGCGTCGCCCGCCTTAACGGCAACCGCCACCCGGAGTCGGCCCAGTTCAGCCCCGAATATGCTGCATTGCACACGGAGATGGTGGCCTGGTATCACGGGCTGCCGGACAGCATGCAAATCAAGCCCACGGTAGCCAAAGACGAGATCCAGAGAGACCCGCAGCTCTTCGCAGCAAAGATGTTCATCCACTGCCACTACCACGCGGCAATCATTGCTCTTCACCAGCCCCGAGTAGACCTTGTTCGTGTAGAGTCAGCAGGCGGGCTGAGTAGCTTCTCTAACCGCAGCGACGGTGTGGCTGGCAGCGAGGACCAAAGCCAAGGCATGGGCGGGCGGTACACTAACAGCAGCGGCATGCAGTGCAGCCATGGACCCACAGAGTCCGACCAGCAGTGGACGCACCTGGCGCAGCAGCAGTGCCTCACTGCAGCGTGCACCATGACCGAGCTCTTGACGCTGGCTCGCAACCTGGACGTCAGATACCACATCGTGACGTTTGGATTCGCTGTATTTATGGCTGGCGTCGTGCATGTGGGCGCAGTTGCATGCACGCCCAAGGACTCGAATGAGCGCCAGTACAGCATCAACTGCGTCAAGGAGCACGTCAAGTGCCTTGATCGGCTGGGCAAGTACTTTGCATTCCACTTTATAATGGCCAAGCACATCCGCGCTCAGCTGCAGACGATAGAGGCGATGGAGCTAAGGCGCCAGAAGGAAGCTGTTGCTGCACTGGCCTCGGCCGCTGCCGCATCCTCTGCCTCCTCGAGCGCTGCCTTGAACCCGGGCGTGCTGGGCGTTGCCTCGAGGTCGCAGGCCGCGTCTGCAATGCCATTCGATTACTCTGCGGCGCTGCAGAACCCAGCACGGCTACAGAGCAGCAGCGGCATGCCGGCTGCGTTTCAGAGCATGGGCTTTGCTGGCATGGGTCTGGATATGCGCCTGCTGGGCGCCAACGGCGGCGGTATCATGGGTGCGCCCAGCGGCGCAGGTGCAGAGAGCCCATGGATGAACCATGCTGCTGCCTCGCCTGGTGTAAATGGGACTGCAATGGCCAGTGTTGCAACGCCAAACAGCAGCACCTCGATGGACGTGTTCTTTGGGCTACTCAACTCACCGCAGCAGCAGTACTCACAGGCACCCGCACCCGCTATCTCAGCCGAGCCAACAACAAACTCCACACCGAACCCCTCGTTTGGGCTGCAAGGTCTTTCGGGAATGGCCGGCCTTGGCACAGGGATTAGCTCCCTGCTGGAGCTGTTTTCGTCGAACAGCGATGGCATGGCTTCGCTGTACCCGGAAAATATTCTGAGCAGCAGCTCGCTGGCACCGCCCAAGAGCCCTGAGAGCGGCACGACGCTTCAGCACCGGCCAGAAAACCCGGTGGACAATGTGGGTATCCCGTCATCACAGCACCAGCAGCACCAGCAATCGCACCTTGGCTCGACGCTTGTTCAGGCAGATCCAGCGGCTCCGCTGCGCCTCACATCGCCTGGCGGCTTCCAGCAGTTTGGATCGCTGCCGCCATACTCGCCCATGTGAGCGTAGTGGCTGTTTCTACATTTTGCCTATATGATACAAGCAGTGTTACATAACAATACATCCCGCCACACATATCGACGCATGGGTGCAGCATGCTCGCTGAGTGGCAAACTGGCGGCAGCGGCTAGCTGGCTGCAACTACCGGGGACTATTCGTCTCCACGCCATTTAGCTTCTTTTTGCCGCAAAAAGGACAGTAGAGAAGGATGCAGAGAGAGGTGCTATATTAATATGGAAAAACAACGCAAACAAGGCATAAATGGTAGAAGAAAGGGGTTAGTCGACGTGTTCCCTTGGCAGGTCAAAGCTAGCCTTTTGGCGGCCAAGGTTGGGTGGTCTCGCCAAGTGCTGGTGCTGCTCCTCGGTGTCCTGTGTCCTTGGCGGACCCGCAGTCATTGGCGCGTGCTGGTTCAAGTATCCTCTGGGCGACGGCATGCTGTGTGACAGCGAGGTGTTCTCCAAAGCGCTGGCCAGGTTGCCCATAGCGTCGATGCCACTCAGAGCGCCGATGGCAACCGCGTTGTCGTTTTCAGCAGACGAGTTCGGCTGGACGGGCGAGCTGGACGACGACATCGGATGCTGCTGTTGGTGGGCGTAGGTCGGGGACGCCTCATCACTCGACGACGACCTAGGGTTCCTGCTGCCAGCGCTGTTGCCGTAGGTCGCGTAGTGGCTGTCGCCCCAGATCTCCTCGACATACTGGATCAGGAACTTCACCGTCTGGTTAATGCCCGACATGTTGGCCATTTCCTCCAGGACATTGCTCTTGGGCATGCGCAGGATGTTGGGCGCAAACACAACGGACAGGTTATTCGTAGTCATCTTGTTTTCCGCTTGGTTGTCCGCGATGCTCTTCAGGTGCGCCATAAGGAACTTGAGCGTCTCGCTATGCGCGCGGGGCATCGAGTCGCTGATTGTCCTGTACACCTTGATGCGCTCGTCCACAGAGGCAATGTTGGATGCCTGCACCCAAAGATGGTACGTCTCCAGCGTGAGCAGCGGGTTCGGCAAGTCGCGGAAATACTGCTTCAGAACACTCGTTACGCTCGTCACATCCGTGTCAGGGGTGGCGATAGGCGCATCGAAGAACTTGTTGTTTGTTGATGCCGCCAGCTGCGAGATATGGATCTGGATCATCCGGATATCCGTTGATGACCCGGACTTGCGGTACACGCCCTCAAGCGTCAGGCCCTCCGCCTCGATAAACTGGATGCCCGCACGGACGATCCAAGGCACGTCTTGGCCCTCCAGCTGGGCCTGCTCAACCAGACCACGGCCAAACATCTTGTTGGGCTGGAACGGCACATTGGGGTCGTAGATGGGGTCGTTGTTCGCCCGAGACGCGTTGGAGTGGTGGTGGCTGCTGCTGTTGTTATTGGCATTGTTGTGACGGGCACCGCGCGCGCCGGTGTCATACCCTGCGCAGCTAACCGACACATCAGGCGCGCACCTCTGGTGGCACACAAACCCACAGCTGTGGCAGCGGACAACAGACCCCGTGAACTTTCTCAGGCGCTCCATGCAATGGTCGCACTTGCCTGGACGGAACGTGCTGGTCAAGTGGAAGCTATGGCCCTGAGGCGCCGACTCCTCGTTGCTGCTCTTGCCCGCAACAGCAGCATTCCCATTAGCTCCCGGACCAGAAGCACCACTGGCTGCCAGCGTCGTTCCCGACGCCAACGACTCGCTATCCTTGCCAGCGGCTGTCTGAATATGGTCGACGGAGTCGCCATTGTGAGTAGCCGATCCTCCGTGGTGGTGGCCTCCATTCGCACGGTTGCCGCCAAACGGCCAAATAAAGCGTTTCGTCGCCTTCTGTGGCACTGTAGTAATAATAGCGTCCTCAGCATCCGAGCCCGAGTCATTATGATCCAACACTGCACCAGTCTGTTGTTGTTGTTGTTGCTGTTGTTGTTGTTGCTGTTGCTGCTTAGCCTGCTTCTGTCGACGAATGCTCAGCGACCTCCCAACCTGTGCAGCCGTAGAGCCGCCATCCTTCTGCTTACCGGTAGCACGCGCTGAGCTTTTGTTCGAGGTAGTCGGCCTAGGATCCTTCTCGACAGGCGGCTGCACGCTGTTTCCGCCACGCTGGTTGGCTGCCGTGTGCTTCGCATTGGGCTCGGCTGCAACAGCAGACTCGTCCACGTAGCCATAGTAGTTGCGCAAGATAGTCTCATACTCTACTCGCTTGGCGCGCTCCTGCAGCAACGCCTGTCTGGTCTCCAGCAGCTGGTTGACCACGGTCGTGTAGAGGTCGCGCAGCCTCTGGTTTCCAGCCTCGATTCGGCAGAGCTGGCCATAGTTGACAAGCAGCTCCTCCTTGAGCTGCTCAACGGTTGCCGTGTTAAGCCATTCCTTGCCCTCGAGCTCATACTTGCGCTGGTCATTCGCCTCATCCTTCGCAGAGCCGCCTCCAGCGCCATGGCTATTGCTGCTGGCGCTGGGAATTACATCTGTAGGACTACTATCCTGCGAGCGCAACCCAGGTGGAACCATACTCCCAATAGCAGATGAACTGCTAGTTGCGCGCACGCGCTGGGACTTGCTGTACGCGTCATTCGCCCTGGCACCAGACAACGTGGGTGTGTCCTGTCCATTTTGCTCATGGCCTCTTGCTGCAGCTGCATCTGTGAGGGATGGCAGAATGCTCTCGCCGTGCTTCTTCCTAAGCGAGTTTCGGGTCGAAAGTCTGATAAAGTTGTTTTCCAGTGCGCCAATGTCCTCGGTCCATGTGAGCCCAGCCTCAAGGCTAGCGTCCAGCTGCGGGTATGTCTGGATGGGAGAGGGCAGCTCCGTCATGATTATGCTCTGCTGCACAGGTGGCTCGTTCACCGCTATTGGCGATGTCGGTGCACTAGCAGCACCCGCAGCGGGTGCGGTGCTGAACTGCGCTGGCACAATGCTGGGCGACGCGGCAAACGGGCTGCCCTGGGTCTCCTGCCACCCTGGCGCCGGCGCATCCTTGTGAGCACTCAACGGCTGCTGTTCTACAGCCGGCAGGTCCTTCGGAGTGGGTGGCGGGCGCTTGCGCGACCTGGAATCATACGGGTTGTACGGGCCATCCTCCAGTGCCGCCGAGTGCGGCTGCGACCCCGCCAGCGGCCCAACATCCACAACCGAGGGCGTTGCTGGACTGCCCACACCAGCGCCCGCGACAGGCGATGCCAGTGCCTCTCCGCCTCTGACATTCAACGGACTAAGCGCCGGCACATCCCTCAAGCCTGCGTCAGAGCCTGTGTCGACAGGAAGCGAGGGCAGGGCCTTTTCCTCCAGGACCTGGTGCTCTCGCCTCCGCTTAGCGGCCTTCTTCCTTTCTCTTCTTTCCGCATAGCAGTTGACGCAATAAATAATGCCCTGGCTCGTCTTTGCAAACGACTTGCCCTGGATCCTCTGCTTACAGCTGGTGCACCTGAAGCACTCTGAATGGTACGTTCCCTCGACGGTCACTATGGCCTCGTCAAATATTGGCTTCTTACACAGGCTGCAGCAATATGAGCACTCGGGGCAAATGGGCTTTCCGTCCGCAAGAAACAGCAGGTTCGAGTCAAACTCGATAACCTTGCCGCACGTGGTGCATTGGAAGCTACAGCAGGAGTCACGCAGAAAGACTGCAGTTGTTAGCCTCCAGACCCGGATTCCTGCTTCATTCACAAAGTCTGGCTGAAGTGCCTCTTTTTTTTCCTTACCAGTCAATGTGCCATACGCCGTCGGCAAACTGAATGGCACTCCCGCCGTCAATCGGCCTATTGCAGCCCCAGCACTTTGGCGGCGCACTGAACAGCCCTGGGTCATCGGCCTCTGTCTGCCCTGGATTCACCGCCTCTCCGGACATCGCCTGTATTCAGCTAATATGTGCTTGAACGCGCCAGAGGCCTGCTTGTTGTAAATATAATAGGCTGCGACGAAATATATATATGCGAGGCTGCGACGAAAAAGGTGTGTTTTATTAGACTAGCAAGGAGCTGCGCTTGTTTCAGATTAGCGCTGGGTGCTGGGAAAGAGAAAGGGCGTTGGCGTATGCGAGAATGGAAAAGCGAGTAAACTGGCAAAGTCTGGGAAATGGGCGAGATGCGACAAACAGGGCGGTGGGAAAGAACAATAAATAGAAGCTGGAGTAAAATAACGGAAGAAAGAGACTTTCTTGGTGGCATGTCTGACTGGCGGGCGCTAGAAAAAAAAAAAACCGGACACGGGTGCCGAAACACCCACGCAGATGACACGGCAGCAGCACCATGCTTGCTTGGCAAATCACAATCCAGCACACCCGCCTTTCTTGGAACCAGCGGCGCTTCTGTTATTGCACTGGACTTGTGCTGGCAGCGATAGTTGTTTGTTGTTGTCACTTTGCGCATTACTAATGCTGCTCATATGGTGCTTGATTGCTTGGCTCGGCCTCCCCTCGTGCTGATGCTGGTGCTGCATGTGTGTATACTCGGTGCATAAGCGCAAGGTAGAAGATGGCAGGGATCTGCTCTGCCTCAGCAGCACCGACACTTCCCGCCGATGCAACCCGCACAGCATGCAGAACAGCGCTGCTCGCTGTTGTTTCATTCTGGCAGCACCACACAAAGGAAATGCGGAGTCACGCCTGCTTGAGCCTGTGCATGTCTGGACGAAAAATGGACGGAGATTTACGCCAGGCGCCATCGGCTGAGAAAGCCAGGAAAAGAAAAGCAAGCTTGGTGCAAGCACACACACTCAGTGTCTGCTCCGGCACCTTTATTTAGAACCAGTGAGACCCACACGCTAAAAATAAAATAAACAATCGCTGTAGACCGAGCAAGCAGCACCAGCAGCTGCAGCAGTGCTAGTGTCGGCCAGGCCCATCCTCGCCCGGGTAATCCGGCTCGGACCCGTCTTCGTCGTCCCCAGCCTCCACATATTCCTCGTCATCTTCGCTGGTGCCAGGGTCCTCTTCTCCTCTCCTGGCACCGCCGAACCTGTGCCTGATCTGGTCGATCATGCGCTGGATAAACGCAACCCCCTCCTCGCCCATTCCTCCAACGTCAATCAGCTCGCCGTCCAGCTCAAACGCCCCAGGCATGCTCTCATGTGCGCGGCCCAACTGCCCAGAGCCCAAAAGTTCATCGTACACGTTGATGTCGCTTGCAGGCGGCAAAGGATCGAATGCAAAGCTCTCGGCGCTGCGAATCTCCTCCGGCAGGCCAGCCTTCAGCGCCTCCATATCAGCCACCAGCACATGCCTTGAGATATTCTCTGGAATGACATAGGTGCACAGCCTCTTCTTGTTCGCGTCCTTGCGTGCAATGTCCTCATCCGCACTGCCGCCTGCATTGTCTGCATCTGCCCTTGCAATGCGCTCTAGCGCCAGCAGCAGGCCCTCCTGTAGCCAGCGCAATGCCTCGGGTGTCCGATACAAGGGGTAGTTGCGCTCAACAAAGAGCTGCACAATCAGCTGCATGTGTGTCATGGCCGACTCATCTGGGATCTGCTCGTCCTGGAAGTACGGGTGGGTTAGAATGACAGGATCAATATCAATGTTGGCCTTGCTCCACAGAGGCGGCACAACAGTCGGGAACGTCAGAATAGCCCTCACAAGCAGCTCCAAGCTCCTGCTCTCCGCGCCTCTGCCCGCTGATTTGGAGCCCGCACTCGACTTGCTCCTCTCCAGCATAAACTCGGCCAGCGCACTGGAGTATGCCCAGTTTGGCAAATCCACCGACGACCACGCCCAGTCCCTTACAAACGCCCGCACATACTCGTACTGCTTGCACTTGAGCGCATGGAAGTCCAGCGTGAGCAGGACGCCATATGGGTCGTGCTGCGGGTCCAGCGACAGCAGAACCTTGTTAAACTCAAACACCGTGCGCCAGCACCCTCTGCGCGCCATAAACTGCATGTGTCTGAACAGGGCCAAGAAGAACGACCTGGACTCGACTCTCCTAAAGTCCAGCCTAGCGATTCCATTAGTGGCGCTAAACTTGGTTGCAAATCCGCACTCAAATGCATACAGCGCGCGCTCAACCAGCTCTGCTGCCTCGCCAAAATCGCCGCTCGTCTGCTTAATTATTTCGCTCAGCTGCAAGAGAGCATCGACATGGTACGGGTGCTGGTACACCAAGGCCGCAATCGCATCCGGGTTGTGCGTCATGACGGATCCCAAGAACTCAAGCTGTATCGACTGGAACCTAGGCGAATGCGTGAGCGCAAACCACATGCCGCCCGTGCAATCCTCGTCCATGATCCTCCCAAGCTCCTCGTCCGCCTTTTCTCTCTCCAAGAGCTCCATCTCCACACCTGGCGACGCGCGCATGGGCGGCCACGAGAGCTTCGGGTGCGACAGCGTAAGCCGCTTGGGCAGTCGGCTCTGCGGCACCTTGCCCTTTGCGCTGTCCTTCAGGGCAAACGACCCAAAGATCCGCTTGATCTCAGCCTCAGAATCCAGGTGCTTGGCTTCAGCCATAAGCAGCGCCCTGCTCTTCTGCTGCTCCTTAGTAAGTACAAGGCCCAGCGCCTCACCGATAGCGCGTCCACGGCCAGCCTTCTTTGCATCCGACGCCGATGCGCCAGATTCCTGACCGATATCCACTGCGGGCAGCTTGGTCTGAATCGCCGCCAACTGTGCCTCGAACTCCTCCATAGTCAGATCGGACACGTCCTTTTCAGCAGACGACGAGTCGTCTTTCTTGGCACGGCTCTTGCCCTTGCCCTTTCCTTTGCCCTTGCCCTTGCCCTTCTTCTTACCACCCGCCTGCTTGCTTGGCTGCTGTTTAGGCTTTGGCGAGGCTCTGTCCTCGACATCGCCCTCATCTGCCACCTCACTGCCCCTATCGCTCTCGCCGCCATCATCGCCACCACCCATCAACTACGTTGCAAAGTGGGCATGTACCAGCTGCCACTGTCATTAGCAATAAGCGGCCACCCCCTTTATGTGCACTCAACCACTGCGACAGCATGTCTTGCTGCTTACCAGGTCAAACATGTTTGCAGGTCCACGCCCACTGCTCTCGTCGTCGTCAGAGCTCTCGGCGTTGTCATTGAGCTGGCTTGCCTGCTTCTCTATGCGTGCCGCAGTCTCAGCCAAGTCGTCGTACCCGCGCTCCTTCATCAGCTTCCTCACCGCCCGCGAAGACATTTTTTACACCTTTTTTGCGACTTTCAGCAGCGCTCAGTGAGAGATAAATTGGGGGAACGCGCTATTTGAAGTCCAAATTAAAATGAAGCAGGCAGGAAATAAAGAGAGGTTGGCAGGCAGGAGAGGCAATTAAAGAATGGCTCCAAAAAGCGTGGGGTACTGCGGTTAGGCGAACCGACCGAGAGCCAAATCACGAGCCATATGAGCCTGCGCAGGGTGAATGCAGGAATAGCCACTAGCCACATCATCGCCACCAGCGTTCTTGTGGTGCTGGAGTATGGCTGCAAATACTATCAGGATCGGTGCGAGAACCACAGTGCTCCCGCATGACAATGGCATGGCCAGCACTAGCAACCCGCCTAAACTCTCAGCGCTTCGCTCCCAGCCTTGGTCTCAGCATGCTGCCACTTAGGGCGACACACATCTTTCTGCTCGCGCTAGCCGCTGCCACCTGCATGCTTGTACCTACTGCGTATTCAGGCGGCGACTACGCTAACGAGCCTGAACGTCATGCCAGGACTCGTTCTAGCCGCTCTACTCTTCAATAGGGAGTGTGTGGATTATGTAACTGGGGGAGGGTATAAAAGAAGAAATAAAGAGGTGAGGAAGAAAGGAGAACAGAGCATTAGAGATGTATAAAGGAGGCCGCAAAAAGAACCGAATGCGTGTGCAGTTTCTGAAAGACTATTTATACCGGTGTAAGCTGCGATTTTGCAATAGTAGAACGGACAAACTTGCTGCTGTTGGCAGCAGACACAGAAGAAGTGCTGTTGTGTTCATCGCCCGAAACACTCATGGGCTGATGCTGTCCATGGCTGCTGCTGCTGCTGTTACCTCCCGTCATGTCGTCGTCGTCGTATTCTAAGTGACGCTTCAGAGACGCATGGCTGGGGTCGCGTCTACCAAACCCAGAGGCATCCATCTGAAAGGGAAACCCAACAGATGATAGCCCATTGCGCTGCTGCTGGTCGCTGGCTTCGGGCTGGCTGAATTGCTGCTGCTGCTGCTGCTGTTCTTGAGCAAGGAATGATGCCAGCCAGACAGTGTTGATGTTCGACGTGGTGGTCTCTGTAGACAGCGTTCGAGGCAGTCCAGAGATGCCCGTAGCAGAGCCTGAGCTGTTTGGATCGATCAGAGATCCCATGGGTTGCAGGTCCATGTATCCTCCTCCGCCATTGCCACTGCCCAGACCACCGCTTAGTGCCGAGAACGCGTCCGAAGAGAACGGCGAGAACTGGCCGTCTCTCTTGCCATTGGGTGTTCCGCCGGTGTTGCGGAGTCTGTTTTGCTTTGTGAATTTGCGCAAGACAGACACCGTATTGGTCTCCATCAGCGGCGACTGCAGTGGCTGCTGGTACGGGCCATCGGGAAGCGCAATCCGCATCATACGGCTGCCTGACCTTGTAGGCGAAACCATTGGCATGGTGCCTGCAGACACCAATGCAGTAGCTGCAGCTGACGCTGATACAGCAGTGTCGCTGCCGACCGTGGCTCCATAGAGCACGCCGCTACTATCGCCATTTCCAGACACTGCAGCTGCTGCTGCTGTCTGCTGCCCGGATTGGAAGGACCCATCTCCAAGACTCTGCAAGAGGTCCCTCAGGTTTGCGTCGCTGGAACCAGGAGCCATTATCTGGCTGCTGCTGCTGATGTCGCCAAGGTCGGTCTCTGTCTTTCCCAGAATCTGCATCAGCTGCTGCTGCTGACCCTGGCCCATCTCCATAATATTGCTGCTACGCCGGTTAGCCGTTTTGCGGTTAACATGAGTGCGGATGTGCTGATTGAGGTTATCCATGCGAGCAAACACCTTGCCGCAGTCAGCCGCAGGGCACTTGTAGGGCCGCTCGCCCGTGTGTGTGCGGAAGTGTCGTTTCAGATGCTCATGCCGCTTAAACTGCTTGTTGCACCCTGCAAACGTGCAAGAGTAGCGCCTGATCTCGCACTCGTTTTCATTGCGAGAGCCCCTACGGCCGCCCCCAGCCTTCAGGCGCGCCTGCTTGGGCTCTGAGCCCTTGCCATCCGCATTGGCTGGCGCGGCGGCCTCAGAGGTCATGTCGCCCGACGAGCCAATAGCGGCTGCAGCAGAATCAGCAGCCTGGCCACCAATCTGGGGCATGGCTGCTGACGACGACGAGGGTGAAGGCATGAAGGGGATTCCGGCCTGAGGCCCCGTGGCTCCGTTGTTTGCACCGTTCAGCTGCGCATTCGATCCGACTGTTCCGAAATCTATTTTGCCTTCTCCAAGCTGCAGCCCCATGTTTGCGCTGGAGCTGCTATTGGCAAACTTCGCTGCCATGGCGTTGACCGCAGCAGCAGCCACCTTGGGGTCAGTGGTGCTGGGGACACGGTTCAGTGCCGTGGGCGGGTCTCTGTGAGCGAGCCTGACCATGGTCTTGAGGTAGGGGTGGAAACGCGAGAAGCGAGTGGAGCGTGGCGTTGGCCCATTGCTTGGCTTTTGGCTCATCCACAGCTGCCTAACAAGGTCGATGGACCTGGGCTCGTCAGACGACGACGATGAAGCCTGCACAGCGCCGCTGTTCTGCTGGATGCTTACGCTGCCGCGTTCGTCTTGCGTCTCTGTGCTAGCGCCTATCATGTCAGCATCGGTATCCATGCGCTTACTATCGCTGGTGCTGGGCTGACCCATGAAATTGGCGCTGCCAAAGGGGCCAAAGCTGCCAATTTGGCTGGCACCCGCTGTGCTGCCTGCTGCAGACAAGCCAAAAGCAGGCATGAACGCGCTCATCGACTGGTTGCCAAAGCTGCCTCCGGCGCTGTTGCTGTCATTGTTGTTGTTGTTGTCGTCGTTGTTGCTGTTGCTGTTGCCGTTGTTGTTGTTGCTCATAGACGTGACGCTAGAGCCACTGATCGACGGTGGTTGTCCAGCTTGGACGCTGTTCGAGGCCAGAAACTCGCTAATCTCGTCTATGGACATTCCCGGATTAAAGCCCGATTGCTGTGGCCCAACTGCGCCTGATCCTATGCCGTCCTGCACGTCGCCCCCAAACATGCCATGCTGGCTGCCTATTTGGCCCACAGCACCAGCAGAGCCACCGAGCCTCAGCGAAAATGACTCTGGGGTGTTGTTGGGAGAGATGGGTTTGGAGTTCATCAGCGAAGCCACCGAGGGCGATGAAGTAATGGAGTCCATCATAACCGACGACGGCGCTCTGTTGTTCCCGCTGCCACTATCCGTGCTGAGGCTCACATCCAGTCCACTCACGCTGGCATTTCTGCTGGGCGCGGCTATGCCTGAGTCGACGCTCATTGCATGTGGCATCGAGACTGAGGTGGCAGCAGATGTCTGCTGCTCCCACATCATCAGGTGCTGCTGCTGCTGGGAGCCGCTTTGCTCTTGGGAGACGTCGAGTGCAAGCCTGCCCGTGCTATTGGCAGTTGGCATGCTCTCCTGAATCAGGCCATTGGCGCCAAGCAGCTGCTCCAGGATCTCGCTAAAGTCGCTGATATTGTCCTGCGTCAGTATGGCGTTCGTGGCAGTCAAAAGCTCCATCAATTCGGGGTCGTTCGTAGAGCTTTCCTTGGGCGAGTGGTAGGGCGTCGGGGTTGGCTGGTATTCCTCGTAGTTGGCCTTCAGCTCCGACGCCTGCTTGTGGAGCGCTGCAAAGTCAACCCCAGTCCAGCTGTCATTCACAGTTGACATTCCTGCAGGGATTCTCAGATCGGCGTGAGATGTGGATGATGCAACTGAGGCAGCCATGCTTTCAAAGCCAGCGTGATTGTTGCCGTTGCTACTGCTGCCATCATTACCGGTAGGCGAGGCGACTTTTCCAGAAATGTACTCGCTGAGGGACGGCTGTGTGGTGGTGCTGAAGAACCCATAGGGCGAGATACCTGTGCCTCCGTTGGCATTATTAGCGCTGCCCTGGGCTGCAGCAGGGAGTACTTCAGATGCCGTAGCCGTAGCCGAGCCTCGGTGTGCGCCGTTCATAGCAGAGACTGCCGATGGTGTTGACGCCGAGGCTGAAGCGTCGATGTGCTGGTTGGTAGCGAATGTCAGCATATCGGTAGAGTCGGTAAAGCCACTATTGCTGCCGGGGTAGGCAGAGTTGGCGCCAGAGTCGTTGCCGCCGCCATGGGAAGAAGCCATCGAGGCCAGCGATAGTGCTGATGACACCATGCCATTTTGGTCAAGGCCGCCAACATTGTTGCTGCTGCGAGTGCCACCCAGCTGCTCGCCGTGCTGCTGCTGCTGGCTTTGGCCAAAAGCAGCGTTCGGCAAAGCAGCTTGAGCAAACGCAGATGACACAGCGGGGATAGAGGACACTTGGACGTTTGACACACGCGAGCTCGAAGAAGCACCAGCAGCCGCCAGGCTGCCAACATTAGTGCGGGTGTGAGCAGCCAACGTGGGCGGCACAGAGAGCGGGAGCTCAACGCCACCGATAGTGACAAAGGATGTGGGATCAGCGCTCTTCTCGACCTTTGTAGTGGGCTCAATCCCCATGGCTTCGCGCTTGAGATCACGCTCCAGGGCGTCACGGAAGAGCATATCGTGAGGGACAGAGTCCCAGTAGAAGACCTTTTGTTTCTTTTGCGTCCTGACGCAGTGGTGCTTGTACAGGAGCTCCAGAAACTCGGACCGCGGGAGCTCCAGCCTCGCATCGACTCCGGGCTTCAAGCTGCGCAGGTCGCTGAACACGCCCTCCTCGAACTTCTTCATATTGACCACGGGTCGCATGATGTTCTGGAACCGATAGACCAGGGCGCGGATGATGTCTGTCGAGGTTATGTGGAACCGCGAGTCCCAGCGGACGCACGACAGAGAGTCGCCGCTGGGGAAGCCAAAGCGTCTGATGGCGCCTTTATGGATGCCGTTTGCTATGTCGGGTTCGACCTCCTCCTCCTGTGCTGGGTCGTCGCCGAACAGCGAGGGCGCATTGGCTAGGAATTCGGCCAGGTTGAGAGTACACCGCTTCATAATTGCCCCTTCCCCTCAATGTAAGCTCTCTACAGCGACAAGGGAAGCAACAATGCACGGAAAGAGAAAGAGAAAGAAGCCATTCGGGTCAGTGCGTAGGCAGCTGGTGTGGGTGGCCGGCACTGAATGAAGGGAGGCACAACAGAGTGACTGTGAATCGTGTAGAACGCAAAGGCAGCTGCCACTTGGTTCGCCTCGGCAGGCGGGTGGGGCGCGCTTACCTTGTAATATCCAACTCAAAGGAGGAATAAATAGAAAAAGAAGAAACCCAGGTATAGCGAAGCTAAGCCCAGCCAAGCGAGAAGTGGGCGAGGGTGTGTGCTATACGCTGTTGCGCAATCCGAAACGAGCGAGTTGAGACCGCCGCCTGCGTATTCCCGACTGTAATAGTGCTGCTTGAGGCTAGTATAAGGCAAGTGTGACTAGAGAGAGAAAAGTGTTTAGTGTCTAAGCCGGCAAACAGCAACGGCAGATGCTTTGTAGATAGACCAGAGAAATAAATAGGTAGAAAATAAAATAAGGCGGGGAAAGCAGTGCCACAGGCAGAGCAGGAAGAGGTCGCAGCAAAGACACTTGAGCGAGAGCAAGAGTAAGGGTGCAAAACGTCTAACCACCATCAGCTACCAGCGGCTACCAGCAGCGGCTACCGTACCAACTTGTGATAAGAGAGGGAATGGAGCAATGGCCGCTGTGCAAAAGAGGCGGAAGCTTCCAGGCAGCACGGAAGGGGAGGAAGCGCGGCGGCTGTTGGGTGCTGTCTGCTGCTGCCGGGAGGGCTGCATGGGCCTATTGGCCACTCACACAACTCTAAATCTCACGGGTGCTGGGGGTGGGTGGGCAGGCAAAGACGAGTGGCAGCAGCGCAAATGATAAATCACCATCTCTAAAGCCGCCTGCCTGCCTGCCTCAGCTTTGATGGCCGAGACAAAGCCAAGCCAAGGCGCAAGAACCTTCGATAGAGAGAAAATTAATGCAGTGGGCGCCAGCATCAGCTGCTGTGAGCCATGGCAGCTCAGCAAAGCTCCAAGCTCACGATCGAAATAGGCTTTCGTGTGTGCTGCACCACCAGCAGAGCCACCAGCAGAGCCACCAGCAGAGCCATCAGCAGCACCAGTCGTGCACACACTGAATGCCACTGCCAAGAATCATCAACAAAGATGTGCACAATGTGTTGCGCAGCTGAGTGGCGTGCTAGCACACGTTTGGCAAGAGATGTGCGAGGGCAGTGGTCTCAAGGATCCAAGAAAGGCACGGCACAGGTAGGACCTTGCAAAAGCTGGGAACATGCCCCCATTTATACACATTTAGTGGGGAAAATTTTTCCAGCGAGCGCTGTCTGCCCGCGGATACGCCAGCGCCCCTATTGGAGCCTACGGCTCACGGGCCATTTTGCGCGTGCGACCTGCCTTTTCGCTCGCACCCTATCATGCTGCAAAGAGACGAGCAAGCGCAGGAACAGCAGGAGCCGAATAATAGCCAAGGCGCTGTAGGCGCGAGTGGGGGATGGGAGGGAGCAGTTTACTTTTCGTCGAAATGCATGGCTCGAAAGGGAAGACAATGGGCAGCGATGAGGCGCAGGGAGAAGTAGGAATGCGCGGAGGGGTCGGACTCGGCTGCGCTCCAAAGGGTCTGACCGCTGGAGGCAAAGGAAAAGGGGTATGGACGGGGGTGGCATACACGAGCAGCAAGGGGTAATTAGACAACAGGCACCCAAGATGATGCTCTGCGTTGTAACTGCGCGTGAACGACGCCAAGGGGATTCTGTATCTGTGACGCAGCGCTTGCTGTGCAGCGTACCTCTTGTGCGAAACAATGTGGCCGAGAGAGTATAGCCGCGACCTTCTGTCCGATGCAGCTGTGCGATTGGAGCGGCGCGGGTGATAATTGCCGGTCAGCTAGACGGGCAGCGTCTGTCAGCGAGTAGGCGGCGTTGCTAGAGGAGAGCGAGGATAGGAGGCAAGCGAGAGAAAGAAGGGTGCTCTGAGCAGGGATGGTGCGTGTCCCACGCAAGCCAGTGCTGGCAGGGACGGCCGGGATGCCTGGCTGGCTGGCTAGCATATGGCCAGGCAGGCGAGTTGAGGGCAAGTGCCGAAGGCCATCCACTGCCTGGACAGACATGCTCAGCTGGCATATCCAACCACCCGCCGTTTGCGGATGTGCTGTGCTTGGCTTTGGCGATTGGCCAGGTGCAGCCAGAGCAGCTGCTGTCTTTGCACTTTGACCCTTGTCTGGATTCAGCAGCTGCTCGAACGAGGAATGGCCAGAGATGAGGGAGTCAGGAGGCGGCTGCAGGCGCCAGCCCGGATGAGCCGAGTGCGCTGCCCAGTCAAAATCGAGTCACATCTCCCCAACGCCCTTCCATCGCTGGTCCGAGCGACTCAACGCAAGAGAACGCTCACACCATTCTGGGCACCAACAGCACCATCTTTAGCAGCAGCTGCTGGTGCCTCGCCGCAAAGGCGACGTTGGGAGAAATCACACTGTTTGCAGGGATAGCAGCTGTGAAACCTCTGACAAGCTAACCACCTACCCCTTGAAACCAAGTTGTGAGAGGGATTGCCGCCACAGCACAGCGCTCGGAGGTTTTGTTTCCCTTTGCCCCCTGCTGCAACCACGAGCCATTACGTAGCCTCGAAGCCTGCTGGGCAAAGCCGCGCTTTGCTATTGCTGGGCATCTTGGCGTCCTGCAGCCGCCCTGTTGCACCCGGCTTGTCCAGCTCCCACCTTGCTGCTTTTCACGCTGAGGCAGACATCTTCGGCACTCCTTTGCTGCAGCGATCGCTCTCAGTAGATGCAGAGTCAAGTGGACACAGCTTGCTGCTCCTCCGCTGCTTGTGGACCATGACGACATGCTGTCACGCGGAACGCATCTCTTACGCAGCCATCGTTTGCACGCAACAGCTGTCAAGTTGCACAAAGGCAGTGCAGCGGCACACGTGTCCTTGGCGCAGCAGCCTCTAATTGAGGCGTCGTGGGCAGAAAGCATGCAAAGCCTGGTGCCAAGCATCAGAGAAAGCCAGCACAGCAGGCGCATTTCTGCCAGCTGAAGAGGGCATAGGGTAACCAGCCCCAGGAGCTAGCAGCGTGCATACCGTCCACCCAGTGCTATTTTGTTAGTTGCACGCAAGGGCTTGATGCGACCTATGATGCGGCCATCCCACTTAGCCTGGGCGCTGTGCTTGATCGCCGCATATCCATGTGCCCACCGCCCACAAGTCTATGCCACTACACCGCCGGCTCAAGTGCAAAATTCGCGCTTTTGCCGTTTGTGCGCGCGAAAGCCACAAAACACGCCTCTGCAACCCCTCTTTTTTGTTTATTCGCTCTCAGGTGTCGGCGGGATATTGGCAGAACAAGCTAACAAGCAGAGCCATCTGGCACGTTGAAGAAAGGGCAGCCGTCACAGCAAAGAAATGGCCCGACTTCACGGCAAGTTCAGGACAACACCAGCAGCAGCAGCGGCTGCTATCCTTGCCATTGCCGCATGCCCATTCGGCGCCGCGCTGTCCCACTCAAACATGCACCGGCCTCCGGGTAGCCGCATAGCACTTACTTCGCCGGTATTCGAAACCGAGGAGCACATCATCTTTGGTCCTCAAGCCACAGCCAAGCCAATTGGCAGCGGCGGCAAAAACGAAGAGCAAGGCTGGAGTGTCGGAGTAAGCGGCGGCGGTAGCTGGCATGTATGGAGCTACGAAACACTGTTCGACCGCATTGACCTGCCGCTATGGCCCGAAGCCATGAAGGAGGCCAGGATCGTTCTAAGCACCGACATGTGTCGCCACGACTCAACCAGCCCATTGCCCGCTGCTCCATTCATGCCTGCACCGGGTCTCGAGTACTGTGGCATACATGTCTCCGCTACATCGAGGCCAGACGTGCCGGTAGCTCGTGCGCACCACGACATGCGGAGGTGGATGTCGTCGTTCATGGGCTGGTCCCCGCAAGGCAAGAAAGAGGAAACCGCATCAGGCGACGCCGGTGATTCCGACGGCAGTGCTTTGGGCCCCGAGTCATTCATCGACCTAGGACGCACCAGCATCTACTACTTCCACCCATTCGATGCGCGTGCTTTGAGCACCCACAGGGGCAGAGCTGGCAAGCTGGACCTGGTGCGTTTTGCTGTGGACCCAGGCCACCATCTACGCAGGCTGATTGATCCACACGTTAACCGCAATGGAGGTAGCTGGTTGGACCAGCGCCGTATTGAAGTCCGGCTGTCTAGGACTCCTCATGGGTTTGTCAAAATAAACGCACAGGTGCTTTCGGTCATTGCGCCTGCTGAAGACATCTCGGTCTTGCCTATGGAGAACGCAACATCGAGCATCTCTTGGGTCAGTGCTGCCAGTAGCAGCCGGTCGTTCACGCTGCGGAGAGGACAGGAGCGCCCTGATCTCATTGTTGTCCCCGATGAATTCTACACTCAGCAGCAGAAATTCTTGGGCACGGAGGGCGATGTCACTGAGAAGACAAGGGACCTGGGCTCCTTCCACCCAAGCCTGGAAATCTCGGGCCAAGTCGAGCACCACAGTGCGCAAGGCCCTGGCAAGGCGCTTCTCCAAGCAAAGTGCCATCTGGACACCATCCAGGTACTGCCCAGTACATACTTCTTCGACCCCTACCAGATCCACGATGTGCGTGAACAGCTCGGTGGCCCATACGAGCACTACGGGCCGGTTGAGCTTGAGAAGCCAGCCGAGGCGATGCAGAACTGGGGCAGCATTCTGCGTATCTCTGCACCCAGCGCCGGGCTTGGCCGCCAGGCATTTAACGCAACCATCCCCATCCACGCGCGCTACCGCCTGCCTCCAGTTCGTGAGCGGACTGTGGGGTACAATGGCGAGCCAACCGAGGATACGCATGTGGAGACCGTCCTGCTTCCTGCCATCTCTGCCATCGTGTGTCCAACCACCTCCGCAGAGCCCTCATTTGCGCTCTTCTCTCCAGCCAGGGGAAGCGTGCTGGAGAAACTGGCTGTTCGACCGGCGCTGTTTGAGGAGCTCGGAGTCGCTCCGGTAGCGGCACTCAGAGCTGCCCCTGAGAGCGATATGCTGCTGCGGATGGCCGTGGGCAGTACGCAGAACCTCGCAGTGATCCAGTCGCTGACGCTTGTTGCGCTCTTCGCGGGAACAGTCTACATTTTCTTGGCTACCAAGCGCGCAACCAGCAACCCACCAAAGCGCTAGATGAGTGCCATTTCTACTTCTACTTTGCAGAGCTAGTGCACACAACATAGAAAACCAGAACAGGACTGTGGGACTTGCAGATATGGCCGGCCAGAGTAGTGGCCAGGCAAACGAATGTAACTAGTATTTAAAAAAAAAAAAACGCTTGACTTTTAGCTGCTTCCAGAGAAGCGATGGAGCAAAAGAGAGGAGCAGGAAGGACAAAAGAGAAACGATGTGAAGGAACCTTGACGAGAAGAGAAAAGCGGATTATTAACAAAGCAAGCCACGCTTGCGCAAAGCGTAACCTGCTGCATTATAATATAAAACGTGGACTTCACGAGCACGCATCGAGTTGCTGAAACTGCGCGTCCTTGTTTTGTACATACTTTTAGCGGTACTGGCGACTCTCGCCGCCTCTGGCACGCAACAGGTTCTCCGCGGCCGAGGCAGACAGGCATCCAATGTCGGTAGCAGCAACCAGCAGCGTATACCCCAGCTGGATCTTTGATCTAGCCATCGACCCCGAAGACGCGTAGATGCCGCGCGGAATATGCCTAGCCTCAGCCGTCTGCACGATGGAGTTCAGGGCCGACAAGAGCCTGGGATCAAAATGCTCCTCAGCCGGTTTAATGCCCATAGACGCCTGCAGGTCATACGGACCAACAAAGATCGCATCGATGCCGCCAACAGATAGGATTTCGGGCAGGTTGCTCACAGCCTCAGCGCTCTCGATCTGCGGAATCACCATGACGTCGCGGTTGGCTCTCTCCGAGTACTCACTCATTGCGGCTGGCCCTCTGATGCCAAACGCCTGTGGGGCAAAGAAGGCGCCGTACGAGCGGCTGCCCTCCGGCGGGTACTTGCACAGCCTCTTGACGCGCTCCATCTCATTGCGCGTGTTGACCATGGGAACGATGATGCCATGGGCACCGGCATCCAGTGCCCACTTGAACCACTCGGGAGAGTGCGAGGGAACGCGGACGATTGGCGTGCATGTGCCGCTGCTGGCAACGGCGGAGACCATTTCGGCCATGACCGACGGATTGGTCGGCGAGTGCTCCATGTCGATGCACGCCCAGTCAAACCCCTGGGTGGCCAGGACTCGCGCGGTTATCGGGCTCGGGATGGTCAGCCAGACGCCAAACACTGGAATGCCGTCGCGCAGCCTCGCTTTGAGCCGGTTGTGCGGCACAGGTGGCGAGAAGGTTCTAGGCGAGTGTACGTGGTGCGGGGGTGGCGGCAACATGTGCTGCTGCTGCGCCTGCGAGGGGCCTGGAGGAGGGCCCTGGCCAGGTGGGTAGTAGTGGTAGGACACCGAAGACGACGAGGGATGGTGGTGCTGGGGCGGAGGTATTCCCTGCGGCGGCCTAGGCTGCTGCTGGTGTCCCGAATGCGGCGAAGCGAATCCCATTTGCTGAGGCGATTTCACGGATGGGTGCATGGAAGGCGGAGGTGGCTGTGGACCCTGCATTGATGAAGACTGGCGAGAGTGGTGCTGCATGTGGGGAGGCGGAGGATGGGGGTGGGGGCCTGGGGGCATCACGGAAGAGTGCGAGTGGCCGGGCGGCGGTCCCTGTTGGGTGCTTAATGAGGATGGAGGGCGCTCAGGACCCAGAGCGCTTGACGGGCCAGCGCTAGGCGAGTTTACACCTGCGCTCATCGAGTAGGCGCTGCTACTGCCTCCGCCGCGTGCATCTTGCCTACAAAGCAGAAAAGGGCTTGCGAAGAATATGCAATAAATTTGGCGATATTTAGTTGCCACATGCTATTTTCCAAAAAAAAAACAAATAAACGGGCAAACAACAAGGCGCATTCGGGTATATTCCATCGCAATATATGGATCATATGCCGCCATAATTAGGGTGCTCAGTAGCCTCTCAATAGCAAAACACACACATCATGATTGGGTACTTGCCTCGAGTATTTGGCGTATTTCGCTCTGTGCGCATCGCTGGGAGATTCGTATGGCGCCGTATGCGGCTGTGGAAAGCTGCTAATGCCCAGACCACTAGTGGACACCTGCAGCTTTGACGGACCGCTATCGCCACCGCCATATCTATCACCGCTGCCAAACCCTGAACCACTCTCCTGGCGATTAGCGCTGGGCGTATGGCCGGACCGCTTGGCCCTCCTTTTTGGGTTCTCCAGCTCGCTCTTTACGATTTCCAAGATGGGCGCCAGTGGCGGCGGGATATTATCCCTCTGCGGGCAGCTATGCACCACATGCCTCTTCATGTCGGCCGATTTACCCAGCATCTTCTTTTCGCACAAGATGCACTGCGCGCGATCCGTGTTTCCTGACACGCGCGACTCAATAACCTTGAAGAACCGCCAGACCGCGCCACGTCCGGAATTATACGACGAGTGGTAGTACACCATCGAATTGGCAGACATGGTAACCGGCCCAACTTCGCCTACCGGTGTATCCGAAGCTGCAGGAGCCGTGGTAGAGCGCTCCTGAGGCTTCTGCCGCTGCTGCAGCTGGCCCGAGGACGCCCTCAGCTCTGAATCATCAGGGTACTCGCTGTAGATATGGCGATGCCTGTTTTCGCTGCGGCCAAACTGGCTGCCGTGTTCCATGTCATCATCCATATCGTGCGGCTGTGGGGTCTCTGACATGCGGATGTCCTCTTCTATTTGCTGGTTGATGCTGGGGCTCTGCTGGAACTCGTACTCCGGCTGTCCAAACCCGTGCTCATCGCGAGGGCTGAATGGCGGCTCCGGGTAGTGGTAACGAGAACCCGTAGAGTGGCGCTGACTTTGCTGCTGCTGCTGCTGCTGCTGCTGCTGTGGTGGCTGCTGCTGGGACATCGGTGGATGGTTTGCGCGGTTAGGGCTGGCGAAGGTAAACTGCGCCTGCTGGGTCAAGCTAGACGAGGAGTACGACCTGTGTCGCGATGCAGCTTGCGGCCGCAAAGACGAGGTCGTAGGGCGGCCACTGCTAGTTGCTGGCGAATCGTTCCTCGCACGGTGCCGGCCACTACTGCCGACGCTTGACGATATCTGGCTATCCGCGCTCTGCTCCCTAACGCTACTCGCATGCCCAGATGGCCTGTGATGGCGGACGGGCTGGTGCTGGTGGTGGCGCTGGCGAGACACTGAGCCACTATCCCTGTACGAATCGGGCGTGCTGGCACCACTCCGAGCACTCCCGTCGTACGGCTGATCAAATTCGGACTGATCATCGTCGTCTATTAGAGGCAGTGGAGGTGGTGGTGGCGGTGGCAGCAGCTGCTCTTCTTGCTGCACTTGCTCTGGCTCAAGCACAGGCGATGGCGACATGCTGGGAGACGACCATCGTTTAGGCGCATCGCTTTGCTGCTCGACTGACGAGGACACCTCCTTTAGTACTGTGCCTGGCGCTGCCGTTGGAGCGGGGGTGCCTTGGTTAGTAGGCGATACAGATGGTGGTTTGTCGCTCTCTGAGGAGGCTGCAGTTACCGCAGCGCCAGCAGCAGTGGTCGGTGTGGATTTGACAGAGGCGTTGCTAGTCGAAGGCAAGTGCTCTGACTGATCACCCGACATTTACTACAACACATAGAAGGATGATGAATGGCAGTTGGTGGATTAGAACGCAGCGCAGGCTTCCTTGGAAATGTCGTTCAACAAGCGAGCGAGGGAAGAAAGACGGACAGCATGGAATTGCTTGCAGCTGTACGACTGAAGGCCGTGTGCACCGAAGAGGCGGGAGTGAGCGACTACGATAGCGCAACAAAGAAATGAGAGCTGTGCGGCAGAATACATTTGGGCATGCCGCTCCACAGATGGAAGGAGCGGGACAAGCCAGGCTCGAAAAAAAGCAGCTGGATCTGCATCATCCGCCGCTGCTGCCCTGCTGGCCTCAACCCACGGATACCTTTAGTACAGGAGTGTGCAGGCAGTAGGCTGGAGGAGAACAATCGGGAAAGGAGCAACTTCATTTGAGCACACAAGATAGGGGGAGGGACGCAAGGAGCTGGTGGGGAGGGACCTAGGAGTAGCGAGCGCTGTTTATGTGCTGCATGCGAAGAAAGCAACAAGGCGAGAGGTAGCGTGTGACCCTCGGCCACAAGGCCCAACAAAGCCTTGTATATATGCTCAGTGACAGCCTGTGAGCCTTGCCAACTGTACAAGGGGGGAGGAGGGATGCACTAGGTTATCACTCACAATCGCCCGCATTTGTGGTGGGTGTGTGTGTGGAGGGAATGAAGGAGAAGGAAGCTGGATGGGGCATAGTGGTTATTGTGTCTATGCATCATCTCGGCAAATGTTATTATTAATAATAATAGTAACAATCGTTGACACAATGAGGACAATAATCATAAGGCAGGTAAATCAAGCGCAATAGCCGCCATATGCGATGGACAGAGGCAAGAGTGGAGTCCGCAGCCAAGCCCCCTTGTGCCGTCTTGCATACAAGAGATGCACCAGCATTGCCACGGAGAGGAACAAGGAGGCGAGTTTGGCGTAACTCGCCCGGTGCATCATTCCAGCCAGCAAAACATACACACACGCCAGCTTGAGCTGGG
Organism: Martensiomyces pterosporus; assembly: GCA_025201845.1. Classification (NCBI taxonomy): domain Eukaryota; kingdom Fungi; phylum Kickxellomycota; class Kickxellomycetes; order Kickxellales; family Kickxellaceae; genus Martensiomyces; species Martensiomyces pterosporus. Next base: position 99,738 of record MU603959.1, read on the forward strand.
CTATTCACAGAAGGAGAGCGACGGGAGGCACGGCTAGCTGCTTTGGTTTGGGGGAAGCGCATTCCGCAGCTTGAGACTGGGCTGAGCGCGTTAATATTGAAGCGAGCAGAGGCCCAATATCCGGTATCATCTCTTGTTTGTTGCTAGCAATGGGAGCAGCCGGATAAGGCTGTAGGGGGAAACGGGCATGTCGGAAACCACAGTATGAAATTGGATGTTGCGATAAATTACCTATTACTTCTGTGGGGCGTATTGGTGTTCGTTCGGCCGAGTATGTTTGTGCGTGTGTGGTAGCGAAGCAGAAGCGCAAATAAACAATGCGGACAGAGAAATATAAACAGGTTAATAAACAAAGGCCGGCTAATTGACGCGACTCATCGGTGGACGTAAAGATACGCGAGTGGTTAAGCTGCGATGCGGACGCAGAGCAAGCGACGAAACGAGAAAAAGAAATATGCAATTTTCGTGGAACTGGAGTGTGCAAGTGCGCAGGAACACTGACAATGTGCGTGGCACTGCTCACGGTATATATGTACAAGCAGGAGAATAGGAGCAGCGGCGGGATATCAAGATGTGGTAGCGAGCAAGGACAGGGATACCATGTAGAGAAAAGGAAGCGCATCAGCAGCAAATAGCAGTAGCAGAGAAGAAGAGGTGAGAGGCAAAGGGGAAGGGGGAAAGGCCGTTCCTGCTCAAGCCTGCTGCTGCGCGAACAAGGCTGCTTTGCTGGTGCCGGTGCCGGTGCTGGCGTGACGACTTTACGAGTGACTTTTTTTTTTGGAGAAGCAAGGCGTGCGGGCTGTGGCCAGGGAGTGCACGCTTTACGCAGCGCTGAGAACGAACAGGAAAAAATTTGTGGATGAGTGGAGCATAGCCGCTGATCGCTTCTATCTGCAATAACTGTATGGCTTTTGTTTTCCACTCCAACTCGTACGCGCAGGCAAGAAACACCGAGCGAGCTGAAGTGGACGGGCTCCGGTTTGGGTGGGGCGGAGTGGGAGCAGAAGGGATCTGCGACCAGCAGCAGCCGCGCTTGCCGGCTTGGGGGTGCGCGCGCTTATCAGAGGGTTAAAAGTAATTGCAGAATAGCGCGGCATCGTGCCACAGAACGGAGCTGTGCGTTATGACGGCGACTGCCGCTGCCGCTGCCGCTGATTCCAGGCAAGGAGATATGCATGCATACATGAATGGAGGTGTGCGCGGGACTGGTCACAGCTGCCATTGTTTTCCTTTCGCACGTCGACTTGCGGAGCAACATTGCAATTGGCCACACAGGCGACACGATAATCTCTTGGCCGAGGGGCCGAGCGGGCAGAGAGCCAAGGCAGAGGGGAAGAAGCAGTTATTATTGGCACAGGCGAAAATAGCCCACCAGCTTTTGAGGCGCAGACGGACCGCAGGCCGCGAGCATAACCCTGCTGCCCCCTTTTCCGCTCCCTCAGCGCCAGTTGGCGAAAAGCCGAGCTGACTAAGCCCGGCGGGCTGAGCCAGCAGCGCCTGAGCTCTGCACGCCGCTGATGTGCAAAAGGGGTGGAGCTGAAGGCAACGGGGGAAGGGGTCCGCTGTCCCAAGCCATTGTTGCGGCGCACATGCAAGGGGGCCTGCCGTGGCGCCGTGCTTACGCAAAGAGAAGGCGAATAAGCGGGACGCGTGGGCGAAGGCAACGTGCCAGCATGCCTTCTCCAGCTGCCACAGTGAATGGGAGAAAGGGCGCCGCCTTGTGAATCTGCCCTATTTTTCTGGCAGATCGACGTGTGATCGATAGCATAACGAGAGCGGGGCATTTGAATGTCACCAAGCAGCACACGAAACAACCCACACTGCTACACCCAACCAGAAGCTGCAAGCACAGGCACAAGCAACAGGGATATGCATGCAAGCGCTGTGAACTCCTGAGGTGGGTAGGCTGTGCAAGCGCGGAGCGTGCATTTGCAGCTCCGACACGCAGGCAAGGCAAGCGGGCAGGCGCCGCTGTTGTTGGGGCAGGAAGGGCGCCTGTGCTGTGGGCCGCCAGATTGCCGTAACAAGCATGCCAAGAAGGCAGGAAGGAGTGGAAGGACGCATTTGTGGAGAGGCAGACAAAGAGGGCGCATTGTGCGAGGGCCGGCATAGGGATGCAACAGAACAAGCGGGCAGGTGGCTGGCGGGGTCCCCTTCTTTCCAGGGGGTTCTGCTGCACTTTTCCATACAAGCTGGGCAGGGACAGCCCAAGCCGCATTCTCCTTGCTCCCCTTGCACCCCCTGCCCTTAGGAGCAAGCAGACCAGGCTGCTGTGCTGATTCTACACAATTACCAGTAACCCCTATGGCTGCCCTGGCGTCTGAGCGCCATTTAAAATGAATGCGCGCATGGAAAGGAGGCGCACTGCTGGCGCTGTGAAACCGCGCGCTTAGCAGGAATGTTTTTTTTTTTTTGTGCAGCGGGCGGAGTTTGAAACCCTTGGCCCTGCCCACAGCACCACAGTTGATTGACAGGCTGTGGGTGCTGGGCTGAGCTGGGCTGCCAGCTCCATGGCGAATGCGGCCCTTGGGAGCGAGAGTAGCGTGTGCATGCAACGGGCGGCTGCATGGCTCAGTGGCGGCTCTGTTGTCCATTTCCCGATAAAGGGGGGTCTGGAGGCGGATACAAGCAAGAGCGCGGATGAAAGGGAGCGGCAGGGAGTGGCTGCCACGTATCAGAACCAGCACCAACAACCTTGTTTCTTTCTCCTTTGGGCCACAGCAGAGGTGCTGGTTCTCTGAAAGGAAATCACAATAGGCATACGATGGCGAGATGGAGAAGGCGTCCAGGCAGAGCGAGCCCGGAGCTGGGAATAGAACAGTAGCAGCAATGGGACAATAGAGCGGATTGTACAGAGAGCGATGCTTACCTTGCTATTATGATTTTAATATGCTTGTATATGGAAATGGAATCGCCGTCTGGGGGAGAGGTGTGCTCGTGTATGGAGCAAACAAAAGAGAGGTTGGTGTGTATAGGTGGAGGAAGCAGAATGGACGCACCCAAATTCTGAGGCAGGTAGCGAAGAAAAAGGAGGCTCCTGGGAGAGCTGCTCTGAACGTGTAAGACTAGGAGGCTGGGGGACCGTTTGCGTGTGTCCGGGTATCTGTGACTAGCCACGCCTTGAGTGAGATGGCAAAAGGGGAGTGGAGAACGGCTTGGCCTGCGCAAACACAAAAATGCGTGTGTGGCTGTGTAGAAAAGAACACGAGTATGGAGGAAGGAGAAGAGTATGGCGATGGGAGCAAGAAATATAGATGGGGTTATATAGATGTGTATGTATATAAATGTGTACGCGCAAGTGGTGCATCAAAGGGGGGACAAGTGAGGTTCCTTATAAAACTTGGCAGCGTGTTGTCTGTGCATGCGCTGAATTACTGCCTCCAACGCCTGTGCCCTGGCCACATATGGATGTGCTTTGTAGTGTACTCTCTAGCACCCCCTGTGGACAGGATGGAGTTCGGGTGGCAAATGGACCTTTGCCAATGGCCCCTGTAGCCTGGCTGCGCACGTTCAAGACTCTAGCAGGCAGCCCACCCCACACAGCTGGGTGGTGCAGATGAAAGGTAGAGCGAAAGAAACCCAAGCGAATGGCTGGTCCCTGCAAACAGGATATAGAAAGCAGTACCGTATCGAGAGCTGTAAAGCAGCCTGTCACGTATGGCGCGTATCTCTGCGCAGGCGGGGCTGTTAGATTGGAGCGCACTAAATGCAAAGAAGAGGCAAAGGGAGAAATAGTCCTACGCGAAGCTGTTTTTTCGTGCAATGGAGATAAAAGGGAGAGCTTGGTGGACAGGACGCGTCCTGGGATGCGCAAAAGTGAGAAGGAATAAATAAAGGGACCATGGCAGCGAGGGTGCCTGCTGCCTTTTTGATTTCAAACCCCGCTCCCAAATGCCAACCCACACAACACCTCAGCCCTGCCAGAGTCACTCAGACTACTAGCACAGCAAGCCAAAAAAATACATAAATAATCTTCTGAGGGTGGGGGTAGCCTGCCTCTCCTCGTCCCCACCCTTCCTGTGCTTTTCATACCCGGCTCTGCTTGCTGATGCAGGTTGGCCGTGGTGGCCGCTGCCGCCGTTGTTGTTTTTTCTTGCTTACTTGATTACCCATTCCACCCAGCATGTATATTGTATTTGTAATGCTCGTAGCCATATGCCTGTGCGCGTGTGCGTGTGCCCAAGCGAACCTGCCGCCCGGAGATGCGCGGCTTGCCCACCCTCGTTATCATCCACTTCTGCCGTTATCCCCCCACCTGTCACAGGCAGACACGCCCGGCGCCAGCTGGTATTCCTACCATGACCACGCTGCTCCACTGCACTTGCCACTGAGTGTGCCCTGTGGTTCGTGCCCGTGAGCACCATGCATCCTCCACTCCCCCTGCTGACTGCGTGGAAACACACAATACCCCAGCAGGTCCTGTAATGGTTAGATGTGCTCAGCACTTTGCCATTGCCATCGGACACGTGAACTCGCTACATGGGAACGCTCGAGGTAGCGACAGTGGTCACTGCCTGACACGCGCAACCGCAGTCTACATCTAACCACCTGTCGGACACGCTGCTTCCTGGCGCTATTTTCCTGCTGGATCCGCCCCGCCTCCCACTTGGGCTTTGAGGTCGGCAAATTGGCGTGGTCCTGCTGGGCGGTCCTGGTGCCACGGAAACAGCCAGAGGAGGGTGGCCTCTGCTGCCACTCCATGCATCCGCCCTTCCGGAGAAGTGTCTGGAAAAGAAAGTACGCTGTGTGCTGCTTCTCCACACAATGCTTGTCTTGCCTCGCTCTCAAAGCAACGCGCATTCTTTCTCTGTAGGTAGATCTGAAAGCGGCGTCGCTCCGCATGCACGCTCAGACGCAGCACCCGCGGCAGCCCGCCATGCCCCTTGCTCGAAGCCCCCCTCACTATTACTGGTACCTTGCACGCCCATGCACACAAGCATCCATTACGCCTCAGAGCGGGCGCTGCAGCGACAGCGCGTTCGCTCCGTGTTTATTTCTCACCCGGATCGCCCTGTTTCAGCAGCCCTCGATGCTGTTCCTCGCCAATGGGGGCCGAGGGATTGGCGTGCATCCCCTTTCCCTCCGCACTAACTGTAGAAACACATTACTCGTAGGAATCCGTATCAGCAAAAAAGGCATGCAAATGGGCGCCTGCAGTCCCTCCTTTGTAAGGAGTAGTAAGGCGGGGGATGTGTGGCTCCCAACCTGTCTGAGGTGTAATGAATGGGGGACGGTGTTTATATCCAGAAATGCACCAACCCGTGTGCACAAGAGCCATTGTGTTACTGTGCCGCTGTGAAAACCGTCTTGCTGCTGTCGCCGCATTCACACAAAGAACCGCTTGGCGCCAAGAGGAAAGCCTGGCCCTTAACGGCTTGCGCAGCGAGAGCAGTTGAACGGCTGACATGCAAAAGCGTATCCACCCCATGTCAGAACGAGTAACCTGTGCCGCCTGCCCCCACCCTGACTTGCACGCAGTCTAATTACGCACAGCTAAATATTAAATCGAACATAAGCTCGGGCTTGATCCTTGAAGTGTGAACTCGTTCACACTTCCCAATTTGGAACTCACCAATCGCTATTACATCCCCACCCGCATTAAATACCTACATGCTCCAAAGCCAAAATCAGCCCCTACACTATAAAACGGACACATGCATATAGTGATGCACTATACGCTGGCAGCTATCCGCCAGCGCTTACATTATACTCTGTGTGCAGCGACACTTTGAAAGATGCATGTAAACAGCAATCATGCGATTCCCAGCAGCCGCTTCGAAAGAAAAAGGATGCTGCACCCTTTGGAGGTTTGTCCTTTCGGTGTGACATGCAAAACAACAAATGCGGCACTCGCCGGCTGCCGGCCATCCTCCTTTTGGCTTTTTCATTTCATTTTGATATATATAGATCTACCAGCTCACCAACCTGTTCATGTATCTCTACGTAATTGGCCAGCCAAAAAAACATAACATCCACTAGTTAGCTTGTTCCGCCAGTGACACCCGCGGAACATATGCTCACATACCCCCCAACATGTCAAGTTCACTCAACAGCAACAGACATATCCCACCTGGAATGCTCAAGCAAAGGCGGCGGCTGCTGCCATATACGCCTCTTATCTCGACAGCATCGATATGTGCCATAGATGGCGCATCACCGGGACAATACGTGTGGAAATAATTGAGCAGGCAGGAAAACAGCGCACATTGGCAGGCAGCGGCCCCTTTCTCGTGAGATGCAGACGCGTCTGCTGTGCTTGCGATGGAATTAGCTGGCCCTGCCACCCTCCCCATCCTCAGCACCCACATGGTTTAATTAATGTACGAGATACATGTATATCCTCCCAAAAGCAAGTGTAGCAGGAGAGAGAACGAGACGTTATCTGCGGATACACACACACATACACGCAGCATTCCCAGCACCACTAGAGCATTTACACGTATCCGTGTATGCAGCATGTATCATCAACTGTAATCACCTTCTTCATACACAATGCGCCTAGCACGTCTTCCACATATAGCGTGTCTGGTTCTTTCGTTTTGCACATACCTCGAATGCATATGCCAAGTATGACAGAGCGCACATGTATCCCGCCCACGCCATCTGTAGTTGTGTGCGCCCCCTTTTGCTCAGCACAGGAGAAAGGTAATCAGGATGACCCCCGACATGTGATACTGGAGCGAATGCATTGCTCTGCTGCACATGCACGCTGCTCAAAACCTCCGCCAGCACATCCCCGCTGTCTCGTTTAGGGTCTTAGCCTCAATTGTAACCCTCGCGGATCATGGGAGAGGAAGGACGTCCGATGGTGGGAAAACAAAGCAGGCAAAGTGAAAGGGCACGGAGGAGCGCACTCTGCCTGCTCCGTGTACGCGAGTGACTTTTGTCGAGTGCTTCTTCATGTACAGGACACTCCGGATTACAGAAACCTAGACAGTCATAGAGTCAGCTGAAAAGGGAAGGATGGGGAGCGAGCAGCATGTGTCGGCCCCCACCAGCGCCATTGCATTGTCCGCCCTTTGCCGTGCATACCCGAACAGCATTCACCACCATCCGCCGTAGCTCACACACCTCGCCATTGTGAATGTAAATCAAATCAAATCGGTGGATTTGGAGGCGCAGTGCGATCCGCTGATCAAGAAACCAATATTTAGCGTGTGCACTTTATTTGAAGGCACGCATCCATGAAGGATATTGCGCCGGAATACTAGTGGCGTCGCTTGCGCCAGTCATTGCTGTCAGCGCCTTTGCCTCTGCTCTTGTCTCTGCTCTTGTCTCTGCTCTTGTCTCTGCTCTTGTCTCTGCTCTTGTCTCTGCTCTTGCGCTCGGTGCGCTGCGGCGGCGTTGGGCTTAAGAAAGCGACATGCCGCTCCTGCTCCAGTTGTGGCAGATTCTCGATGGCCACAGTGTCGCGGAATGCAAGCCATGGACTGCGCTCCATGTAATCGACCAAGCTCTTATACTCGCTCTTGCTACTCGCATAAGCCTCCAGGTACCTTGCGAGCTTGAGCAGCTCATAGTCATCCGTGGTCGACTCATCAAAAGTACTGACCAGCAGGTGATTCCCCCGCTGTCTCGCAGCCTTTTCATGGGAGTCATCCACAAGCGCGATGTTCTCCAACGTCCACCGATTCGTCTCCAAATCGGGACAAACACCTCTGTATCCATCATACGTGCGGTAGATGTTCCTATAGGGGGACTCCTCTAAAGTAAACCCGTTGGAGATGCGCGTAAGGTCCTTGATTGTTTCCGCCTTCGTGTAGTATGCCGCGTCCAGTTCGCAGAACCTGCGATCCCACACGCGCACCAATTCACTGCCCATTCCGCCGAACAATAGCTCGATCATGCTGAAGACATTGAGAGGTTGGGTGGAGCTCCACACCATGACGCCGAAATGGTTCAATATGGATCTCAGGAACTGATGCATGAAAGGCCGGGGGAATGCGTATCTGACGCCAGACGACGTCCTACCGGAGCGTCTAAGCAGGGTGCCATTCAGATCCAGGACAATCAGCTCCCTGTGCCTGCATTCTCGCTCGTTGCGCGTGAGGTCGTAAGGAATCCAGGAGTCCCTCCATGACGACGATGCCTTTGGTAGCATAACACCTCTATCTAGGGTGGTTCGGCCGACGATGGCACTCTTGCGGTCACGGGATTGCATTGATTGGCTGGTGTGCTTCCTGCTCTCGTTCTTCTTCGCCTTCTTGCGCTCCTTCATCCGCTTGCGCTTCTCCTGCTGCCTCTTTTCCCTCATCTCGGCGTCAGTATGGCCCGAGGCGCTGCCAGCCCCTGGGTCTGTAGCAGCAGCTGGCGAGTTGGCCGCTGCATCATTCGGCAGCTGGCTCTCGACTGGAAGTTTTCTGTTTCTGAGCCGCGGATTCCTCGCATGGACTGTTCCTGAATCGACATCAAGCCGTGAGGTCGAACCTGCTTCCTTGGCGGCGCTCCGATTGCCAGCCACGTCGCAACCGCTACCGCTCGCTACACTGCCAGCAACAGGCCAATAGACAAACAAAGAGCAAGGTTATCACCATCGCCAAACTGACCCATCTAGTAACGAGCAATATCAGCAATAGCAAGTACATGAAGGTGGCTGGGAAGAGTCTGAAGAAAAAAAAACAGCAAGGGTGCGTTTTCGAACCCTTGGTTTCATGCCGCTACTGCTTTTCCAAGAAAAACATTTGATCGCAGGGGGCAAGGGGGTGGTTCCAAAAAGGCAAGGAAACGGCGCAGCTGTGCAAGGAAAACACCCGAGCAGTAGACAGGGAGGGGAGAGAAGCAAGACGGCATGGCACAAAAAGAGAAAGGCATCTGATGGCGTAATAACTCTGGCCTGGGCAAACAATAAGAGAATATGCAGCTGATTCTTCAGGGTATCTTTTGTAGAAAAGCCATCCAAATTCATCCAGACACGCTGCTGCCCATCTCATTCGCTACCCTCTCCTAGTTGCTTACATCTCCTATGGGCATTCTGGCAGAACAACAATGGAAGCAGCGTGCTGTGCTGCTCCATTTGCACAGCAGGCGGACAGCGGTGTAGCAAGCAAGGCGAACGAGGCTTGGCTGCGGAGGAATACCTTCCAGAGCCTTTGCGACAGCAGCAAACAAGGAGCAATATGACGTGAATAGCGCCACCAAAAACAAAAGCCATTGCAAAAGGAGTTCTCTCTTTCTCTTTTTTTGCCAAGACGGAATAGGGGGTATTGAGCACAAGCACGTGTGTTCCCGATCCATTATGTTGCTCGGTACGTTATTCAGTGGCTCTAATCGATTGTTCAGCTCTGAAGACAGGTGCGATTGGGATATTTTAGGCCCGCAGCCCCTTTTGTAAAAAGGGGGAGGGCAAGGTTAGATGTAGTGGAAAACAACAAGGGGCGGCCGTGATCGAAGAGGGAACAACCGCAAGCCACTTTTTGCCCTCCTTCGAATTTATTCATCTGCCAGGCACCCGCTTGCCCAGCGATCGATTGTACTCCAGGGCACCCATTGGCAGAGATGGAACGTGAATACTACCACTGCGAGCCTGCTTGGATGCACTGCTGCCAACAAACAAGCAAACAAACGGTACAGAGGGACGGGGGAGGGGATAGGGCGGATGCACTAACAAGCAGCGCCGCACATATATGTGCGGCTTTTTTTGTGTGTGAAAACAACTGTGCAGCTAACGAATAGCACACGCAATATCGTGCCCTATGGTGTATGTGTGTATACATGGGCAGATGCGTGTGCATGCGCATATATCTAGTTGGGGGCGAGATGGTTGCCCAACAAGGAAGCCGAAGATTCCGCCGCATTGACTGAAAAAGCGAATTCATTACAGGCATTTCATGAAGTGCAGAGTGACTTTCATGTGCCTTATGTTTATCATCAGCATAAAAGGGTGCTGTTTCTGGAGGGAGATAAGGAGTCGCCACTTGACGACAACAATACGTCGACAAATTCTTTGCATTGGGGGAGATGTGCAGCGGCAGCTGAGAAACAAGCGCGAGTGCGCAGTTGGGGGATCTTCTCTTGCTGCAGGCAATCGAGGTGGTTGGTGGGGGAGAAGCAGATGCACTATGTGCATTGGTACGCTCTAAACGAGAAAAAGCAGCAATCTGCCTTGCTATTGTAGATTTGGGAGCGTACCTCTCGCTGCCGTTGCTGTTTCTGCTACTGCTTGCTTCTGTTGCGGGCTGCTTGAGGCCGGCCGATCGTTGTATGGCGAAAAGAGAAGATGCTGCGCGGAATTTGTCCGCTTCCACAGCCTGTCCATTCTATGGAGGCGCTGCGATCCTACTGCTGCGGCAGCTTTGGTTCTTGCACAGATGATAAACAACGTAAATAAAAACGAAGCAGTGCGAATGACCCGTCTATGTACTTGTTCGTGCCAAAAACGCGGCGGCAGAAAGCAGCAGCGTGTGAGAAACGGAGTGTGAGTAGGCACGAGGTATACGGGGGGTGCAGCTGCTTCAGAAATGCGCTGTGCAACAAAAGCATGCCTGGCACGGGATGCGCGTATGGGTCCCTGCACTTGTTCACGGACCAGCTGCTGGCCATGACCAAAGGAGCCACCACAGCAGCACCAGCAAATCTACGCATCATGGGCGCCGCAGATTTAATCCTCATGCCGGCTGCTGAATGACGGCACGGATGACAGGCTCCCTGCCAAGGGCTCTGCTGGCCGCAAAAGTGACTGAACGCGGGCTAAAAATACCTGGATACAAGCCATAGCCTCAGCCAGACAAGGTGGGGACAATCGAGCGCAAGCGGCGCTGGGATTGGGGGAAACGGATTATGTAGGAAGGGTGGAGCTGTGAGGCTGGCCAATGGCAAAACAACCCCTCATCTGTTGCCTCGCCCAAACCAAGACGCCGCACGCACGCATGCATGGATCATCTGCGTAGGGACTGCGGCATATAGTGCCGGTGGTTTTTGAAATAGAAGCTCGCTATAAGGGTGTGTGAGGCATGCCAATACATGTGATGGGGGCGTGGCGAGAGCAGCGGAAAAGTCGGGAGAGTGGTTATGCAGAGTATGTCTGGAGCACGCTCAGCATTGGCAAATGGAACAGCGGTATCCTGTGAGGGACAGCTGATTTCTGGTGCCTGGCGCTTCCGGTGCGCAGGGGAAACAGGCAGCTCTCCACATATGCAAGTGCGCACACAAACGTAAAATTGGAAAGCACCCAATGTCGCCGATGAATGGGCTTGTTTTTTTTTTTTGGAGTGCTCTTCGCTACAACTTGGTTCCGTTGCTGCGCACTGCTGGCGAGGATGCGTGCCGTTGTTGAATTGAATGCAGGCTGGTACAATTGCAGATGCGTTGTAGACGTGCGCTGACGAATACCGTTTGCAAGCGGCAACTGTGAACGGAAGGTGATTTGCAAATTAGAACGCAACAAAACGCCCAAGTGGGACTATAGCAAGAGCAGGGGGTGCTTGGGGCATGCAAACGGGTGCGCTACGATATATTTATAAAATAAAGGTGTGTTCGCATCTGCGGCCGTTTGCTGGTGCATGACACGGACTCCAAAGACTGTTTATAAAAAGGACAAGACAAGCACGGAAATTTGCAATTGGCTGTTGAATAAGTGGAGCGTCCATGTACACAAAAGAAATTAGGCGTATGGGCGCAACGCAAATGTGTCGCTGATGCTGACCCGGAGGCATGACCTGGGAGCAGAAGCAATGACCCGGTTGGAACAAGCAGGCTCCTTGGGCGGATAGGAGAATCAGTGCATCTCGCCTGCAGCCAAGCTGTACGGGAGTGAGGACACGAGGCTTGTCTTGAGAGTCGGTACTCGCTATGAAATCCTGCACGCACGCACACAAAAGCCTTTGACTGCTGATTCCACTGCCCGCATGCGTGGATCCTGTCGCTCCTGTGCTTCAGGTGACACACTGATGGTCCCCTCTGGCGGCGGTGCAGCATGCGTGTTGCTTCTTTGGCCTCACATTGTCCTTCATCACGGCATGACCAACAATAACCCCATTCACGATACCAACACAAGCCCATCTCTATTTTTAAACGTCTATATTTTCGTTGCTGTTTTTGTTCTTCTCGGGCGCACCTGGGATGCGTGTGTGCGTCAGCAAGCCCTGGTGGGCGTGCATGATGTACTGTGAGTGCTTGCTGCCGCTGACATGAGAAATAGAGTGTTAGGGTGTTGCTTGCATTGTGGGGGCGGGGAGGGAGAGCACCCGACTCGAGTGAACAGCGGATCGCCTGTGGGTCATTCGCCTTGACGGATGAGGACCATGTGCAGAGCACCTGGCTGCTATGCGAAGGAAATCAAGAGTGCACTGCCAATAGCAAGTCACATCCGGGAGCAAGCCTGTAAACGGCCCCAGGCAAATTAGAGTTTTCGTCCAAGTTAGCTAGAGACAACAAAAACACGCCGAGGGCAAGGAGGGCAGCTACTGGCAAGACTGCAGCCTGCGCAGCTAGTTAATGCGCTTAGTATAATGTAAGAAACACAATCTGCAAAGATATACTCGGCAGCTAGAGCCAACGCTGAGAGCTAGCACAATGGAATGTATGCATACAAGGGGTGAGTTGGCTGGTTGGCTGGTGGCCGGCGGCGAGCTTGGTGGCTGCGTAGGGCGAAGAATAAGAGGGAAGGCAAAGAGCGAGACTTGGCCGGCGCGCCAAGCACGGATGGGCGGGAGGAAGGGGGCTGCGAATGCCTCTCCATTCATCCCCAAATAACGAGCGAGGCACACCAGGGAAATAAATCTAAGCCAGACGGCCAGGAGCAGGCATCCCTCCACTGCCATTCCAAGATCACGTACATAGTTGCGGCAGCCAGCTGGACAATCGAGGCTCAAAAAACGCTAGCTGCGTAGCTGTGCTTTATCTCGCGGCTCCTCGTAGAAAAAACGCACGCAGGCTTTTTTGGGGTCGAGGGCTGGCTGCAAGGAGGGGGGGTGACCAAAGAGGGGGGTGTATCATCAGGTCTTTACTGAAGGGAAAAGTAAACCCTTGTTTTTTTCGCGATCGCCGGCAAAAAAGGTCAACACTCGTTTTCTGCGCCCACCCGTTGCACCCACCCCCTCCTTCGCCGAGCTTCGCTCATCTGCCACATTCCACACATCCACTCGACGCTTCTCTGGCGGTTGAATACGCCTGGGTATAAATACACAAGTTCAGGGTTCGTTGTTCACCCGCTGCCCTCTTCAGCTCCTCACTCTTCCCTCTTTTCGTTTCGTTTCTACGTGTGCACACTCACCAGGCGCTATTGCTTACCCCTTGCACCTTCTATTGCTTACTCTGCCTGCATATCACACACACACTCCTCTGTTGCTGCTCACTATCACTACTATATTCCTTCTTAGCCTGCATACGCGCTACACACCAGACAGGCACACATATGCAAACTAGCTAGCCTTGGAATGGTATCGCCACCCATCGCAGCACGCACTCTCTAGCTCTCCTACACACATACAAATACGCGCCACATTTGCTTTGCCAATACTCCAGCACCTCCATACCGCTCTTATACAGTCTCCATTCGCATATATCCTATTCTTATATCTCTCCACAGCTGCCCATTGGCACTACAGCACCAGCTCTCTCTTCCTCCTCTGCACCACTCCTTTTTCTCAAAGGGTAGCCCAAAGTGGATATCACTGTGCTAGTCCAGCCAAAGTGCATCCTAACCATGCCGTCCCACAGCGATGACGACATGCTTGCCTCGCCCGAAAAGCCCATCAAAGTAGTGCTGGAGACTGACCCGCCCGCGCGCAAGCCCGGCCGCCCGCGCCTTGGCATCTCCTCGCACTTCCAGGACACTGGCGAGATGGCAAACCACAGCCATCGCTTTGTCTGGTGCATCGCATGCATCAAAAGCGGCCGGCCCATGTACAAGAAGGACCGCCTGCCTGCACGAGGCGACCTGATGCAGAGGCATTTGCTGTCGTGCAAATACGTCGAGGAAGACGTTAAGCAGCGCTTCTGCGTCTCCCCCAGATCCAGCTCGGCGTCTTCTGCGGGTGAGCTTCGACCCAAGAAGGCTCGAATTGCAAAGTAAGTGGCTACTCCCCGTTCTCGATTGCACAAGCCCTTGTACTGCATGTAACTCCCTGTGATGAGATTGGCGGATGCTGCGCCCTTCCTTCTTGCCATGTTTGCCAGTCCTACGGCCAAAACAGCCGCTTTTGTCGCTTTCATGTGCAGAGAGTTGCATATACCTGTGGCAGCTCCCACTCTCCTCGATCGATCTTTGCTGGAATGTTCCGCCCTCTGCTGCTCACTGTGAGCCTTTTGTTCTTGAAACCAGAGGTCGGTGATGCTGGTTCCACAGCATCTTCCAATTGTTCCCACGCGTACAAATATGGAAGCTGTCATCTCACCACCTGCAGCCCCATGGCTGTCAGCGAAGAATAACCTTTGTGCTAGCTTCTGCTGCGCGCATCTCCCCTGCTACATCGCCATGCCTTTACCAGCCCTCTCCCTGCCTTGTGCAACACCCCTACTGTTTCCACATCTTCCTCCTTGCCCCCAATCGACGCGCCCCATCCGCCCGCACATCCCCAGACTCACTCGCTTTGGGGGAGGGGTGCAATCGATAAAGCGCCAGTTCGCATAAACGGGCGGCTGTGGCGATGCATTTGGGAGTCCCTGGATAAATTTATCCCGAGAAATCTTCGGCAGCTGAATTGTTGGGCTCTCAGTCGAGCTCCAGGATGGAGACCGCCGCACCCGGGCTTCCTCGCAGCTCATACAGCTCTTTGTTTGGCCGCATTATTCACCGCTCCTCCTTGGGCCCCACACCCACACCCACACCCACACCCACACCGCTTCTCGCTCTTGCCAGCCTGCTCGGTCGTTCGCGATTGCTCGCATTCGTGATCCTTTAATTTTTCCGGCTAGCTGGCCAATTGACCCGTCATAGTAGCTGCATCTGCGCAACCAGGTTTTCGGCACCGCCCACGTTGCTAACCATCACCTTTCAGTCTGCTCATCCGGCTGATTTATTTACGCTGTGTAGTATCATCTCCGAGCCTCTCCCGATGAATATCTCGCCAGTACACACCAACGTGCATCACCACCCTATTCTGCCGCCAATCGCCTCGTCTATCAGCCAGGAACCTGCGCCCATGCTGATCTCCACCACTCGCAGCACGCGCCCTCCGCATTCGCACCCGGGCCATCCCCCGTTCAATAGCCCCAGTGGCAGCAGCAGCGGAAACAGCCAGCTGCTGCGGTTCAACTCTCCGCCCCTGCGCTCTGCAGCTTCCCTTGACCTGCCGCCAATTTCGCATCGCTCACACCCCTACCACAGCGGCAGCCGTGGCTCGCACACGCCCACGTCGTCCATTCGGCCTCCACTGCCAATCCAGACCCAGGCACCACAGCTGCCATCGCTCTCGCTTCAGCACAACACCCGCTCATCGCCCTCATCGGCCGGCAGCGGCATTACTGGCGGAATGGCCACATTCCGCATCTCGCGCAACTCTCCGCCCACACTCCAGACTAGCCAGTCATCGCCAGCCGCCAGTTTGTCGTCCACCAGCACGCTGCGTGGCAGGCTGCAGAGCGGAGCCAACGCCTACGGCATTGTGCTCAGCGTCCCGAGCCCCGTTACAGCACGCATTGCCTCTACTCTAGGATTCGATTGGGCCTGCATCGACATGGAGCACTCGCCACAGTCGGCCAGTATCATGGCTGAGATGGTTGCTGCCATCACCAGCTCATCCAGCTCCTGCACTCCGCTGGTTCGTGTGCCGTCGCATTCTGAGGAGTGGATCAAGTGGGCGGTGGATGCTGGTGCACAGGGAATCGTCATCCCCGGTGTGCAGAACAAGGACCAGATGTGGCGCCTTGTGTCGCTGTGCAGGAGCGCAACGCAGAGCCTGTCAACGCCTTCCGCTGCTGTATCTACGTTTGGGCATGGCCAGCCCCGCCGCGTCCCCTCCTATCAGCACGCGCAGCCGCCGCTCTTTGGGCACGGCAGGCATAGGGATTCGCCCGACGCTGCCGCTGTGTCTTCGCCCTCCACTGCTGTGGTTAGCGACATTATGGTTATTCCCCAGATTGAGAGCACCGATGCAGTGGCCAACATTGACGACATACTGTCAGTTCACGGAGTTGATGCGGTGTTTGTGCGCCCGCAGAACCTGTCCAGCGGCCACTCGCCTATGCTGCCGGCCCAGATGACGGGCGGTGCGGTGTCTGGCTCATTGGGCCACGTCATCAGAGCTGCACGGCACTTTACGATCCCGCTGGGCATCGACTGTGCGGATGGAGATGCGGCTAGAATGAGAATACAGCAGGGGTTCCAGATGGTGGTCGTGGCCAACGACGTTGACATTCTTGCCTCGGCAGCCACGGATCAGCTAAACAGAGCGCGGTCGGCGTAAAAAGCCAAGCCGCACTGACGTAATAGCGGCTCTCCGCTTACCCAGTGCTGCCCAATCAACGGCCTCTGTGGCTCGCTGTGTGAGCCGTGCAAACGCGCACACATGCAGCCCAGGAGCTATGTCATTCTCCCCACACGTTGTCATTGCCATCACTCATGATCACCGTCACCACCACCGCTGCTATTGCCATCGCTACACACCATATCCGCCATGCAGATTATGTTGCTTGCATTATCACAAGTCATCCACTCATTTCATTTCATTTCATTACATTTCGATTCGGTCATGTCGCTCATATAGATATTTTTTTTTGTATTTTATTCTTATATCCCAACCTGTTCTCTGTGTTAGCTCAGCATGCAAGCTATGTTTATGCGCTTGGTCTGCCAGCCACTCGTGCCAAACCTGTCTTGCTAATCCCTCCCAGGGCTTGGCAGACACAGATGCGTGGCATGTAGCTGGTGATGTGGTTTATGCGTGCTGTCCAGCCCACGAGCACTTCTCGCATTTCATTGGACAGAGGCTCACTGCTCTCTGAAAAGGAAGGCTTGCCACCCTGTCCTTGCTCCCCTTCTCCCTCTACAAAGAGGGCTTTGCATGTAGCCCTTTTCGCTTCTGCTCTGCTGTGCGCTTTGTTTTCCATTCTGAATTCTCTTTACCTGACCCTCTCAGACAGAACCAGCTTATTTGCACCTCTTTGCCTTTTGGAGGAGTCTTGGCTTGCTTTCTCTTTATCTCCACCTCTCTTTGCACTTAGCTAGCATACAAGCGGCCAGCGACAGCGCTCTCCTAATACCCCTACTACTCTTCTTGCTCGTCGTCTCTGCAAACAGCACGCACCTATAGCGGGCACAAAGGTTAAGGAGGAAGGAACAGCGGTATTCTCCTGGTTGTGGCCCAGCCCTCTCACAACATAATTGACCACAGGAAACACGCTGGAGGGCGGAGAGAACTGCGTGCGTGAGCGAGAAAAATACGGCAATTATGGATTCGCAAAGCCCATTCGCCCCACGGGCGAATGGCGGCAATGACAGCGAGGCAGTGCGGGAAGGAGAGCCGGCGACGGCAATGACCGATACTACTCATGGTGCACCACTGAGCACTAGGCTGTCGCTTACGAGTAGTCGGAATACCAGCAGCAGGCTTAGTATAAACCCCAGGCCTCCAGCACTGAACCTCACCCCGCAGATTCCCGATGCTCAAGCCAAAGGTGCTGACCAGCCCACAGCGACTGATGACGGAGCTGGTGGCGGTGGGGATTTGGCGGGCCGGAGTTCGGCAGGGCAGTGGGGCCACCTGCAGCCCAAGCTCTCAGCATCATCCATGTCGCATTTCGGCCAGCGACTTCAGCAGCGGCGACCAAAGGGCCTGCAGCTCAACATCTCTGGCAGTGGCGGGCTGTCGCAAAAGGAAATGCCGCCGCCCACTGCTGCTGGAGCAAACTGGGACTCTTCACAGCTGGGGCAGAAGCCGCTGAATGCTCATCAGGGGTCGTCGACTTGGTCTGTGCCCCAGACCCCTATCACAGCCACTGCAGGTAGCTTTGGCCCTAATGGGCAGCAGGGGTACCACCGCAACCGGTTTATTGCCGTCATTGGCGCTAGTCGTGGCAATGGCAGCTTGGGGGACGGTGGTGTGACGCCGTCGGATCTGCCTGGGTCCTTAAACTTGTTCCGCAAGGATCTCACCTCTGCTGCCGTGCCCCTCTCCTCGCCACTATCTCTGACGAGCAATTCTGGTCCCGCGTCATCCCCATCCGCAACAGCTGCAGCAACCACAGCTACAGGGGTGCCGCCTGCATTGAGTGGGTTAGGGAGAATTGGTGCTGGATTCAGCGGTCGCGCATTCGCACAACGCGCTCAGCAGCAGCAGCAGCAGCAAGTGCAGGGACTCAATTTTATCAGCTCCTGCGACTTGGCAGCCAAGCTGGCGGTCCCCGAACCCGGGCTGGTGATCGATATGCGCAAGACCACACAGTACACGACCTCACGCATCGCAACAGCTATAAGCATGTCCGCGCCCACCACTTTGGTGAAGCGGAGGACGTTTTCGGTCGAGCGGCTATTGGGGATGCTGCTGGTCTCGGACGACCAGAAGCGGCAGATTGCTCATTGGAAAGACTGCCCCTGGGTGGTGTTGTATGGCGATGGCACGCTCGATGAGACCGCCTCAGAGGACACGCCACTGGTTATGCTGACCAGGAAGTTCATGGCGGAGGCCCCAGAGAGCTGCCGTATCTACATACTACAAGGTAGGCACATGCGTGTTAATGACCCGGCAGGGGGAAGATGCCGGAGCATGGAAGGCGATGGAATGGAATGTGTAGCTGGCTGGCGAGATGCTTGCTGTCCAATGGATGGCAAGATCTGCCTTTCTTTTCGTCCTTTCATCCCCTGCTCATCTCTATGAATCCTCTCTGTGTCATCGATGCATCATGCAAGCGCAAATCATCTGCGCCCACATTATTCCACTTTCTGCCACATCCCTAAACCTGATTCCCAACAGGTCTGCGTCCCAGCTAATACCAGTCCTTTTGCGTGGCTATATCATTGGTAGGCGGATTCAGCAACTTCACTCACACCCAAACGCCCTCCTGCGAGCTGGGCTACGAGGAGGACGCCGCCAAGCCCGGGCTCAACGCCAAGCCCGCAACCACCAGCGACCACCCGCTTTTGCGCACCATGCGGCAGACCCCTGGCGGCGGGTTCAACCCAAGCGAGGTAGTGGCCATGCGCCTGCCCCCCGATTTTTCGTCCGAGCCCAAGCACACCAGCGGCTCTGCTCATCCGGGCCGGCTGTCTGGCCATGCGGCGCAGCTGGACCGGCTGCCCAATTACTTGCGGCGCACAGCCGACCCACAGAAGGGGCCGAAGCTGCTGTACCAGCTGTTCAAGTGCATCGATGCGTCGGAGACGAGGAGGATGTCGTCGATGATCTGCAATAATGGCATGGTTACCGACGACAACCAGTTCACCATCTCAGCCGGATTGGAGCTGGGATCCAAGAATCGGTACACAAATATATTCCCATTTGACAGCAATCGCGTCAGACTGAGGAGCACCCGCAAAACTCATAGCACCAGCGACAGTGCCGACAGTGCCGATCGAAGTGGCAGCTGTGCGAAACGAGCAGCTGCGAAGGCGAACAGCACCGTGCAAGAGGCGTTGATGAGCGACAACCTGGCACCGCAGATAACAACCTACTCGGCCCCCAAGGGTGCCCAGCCATTGGTGGTGGCTACCGAAGCCACATCACAGGCAGCGCCGAGCGAGGAGCCAACTGGCGTCGGTGTCCAGAGCGCAGGCATGTCTGGTAATTATGCGAGGTTCAAGCACCTTGCCGAGCGGCCTCAGAGCCTAAGCGTCGCCAACAAACCCACACTTCTGGGTGAGGACGATCGGCGGGCGAACATCAAGCGGAGCAGCCAGCGTATCCTAAGCAAGAGCAAGGCCATGCTACCCAGCGTCGACGACGAAGACGAGCAGCCACTGGGCTCGCCGACGTCAGAAACCGATGGCGCGCACAGCGATTACGTCAACGCCAGCTACATTTCCTACTTCGACGGTCCACTCTACATTGCTACCCAGGGCCCTCTTCCGGATACTGTGTATGACTTTTGGAAGATGGTGTGGGAGCACCACTCCTTGGTCATTGTCATGCTGACGAAGGAGCACGAGAATGGTCGGTCCAAGTGCCACCACTACTGGCCCGACAGACTTGGCGAGTCGTCTAACTACGCCGACCTGGTTGTAAAATGGGAGGCAGAGGCTGAGCATCCGGACGACCCAAGCGTGGTTACTCGTAGATTCATGCTCTCACGTCCCTCTGTCACTGACGAAACCGTTCACATCACACACTTGCACTACATGGGCTGGTCTGACCACGGGGTCCCGGAAAACCCGCTGGGCGTGCTGCGGCTTCGACAGCTGGCACGCAGAGCACAGGCCGAGGGCGAGAGGGCTGGAAAATCAGCGCTGAAAATACCCATCGTCGTCCATTGCAGCGCTGGCTGTGGGCGGACGGGTGCATTCTGCGTCATCGACACCGTTCTCTCTTTGCAAGAGGGAGAGCACGCATCGGCTGGCACCGCTAAGCCCAGGGAGCTGGATGCGGATGGCGATGCAGTGATGAGCGACAAACCGGATATGCAGCTTCTACCAGGCGGTCGCTCGTACGATAAGCACGGAATGTTCACCAGCCTCGTGCCACAGGCGCTTCGGTCCAAGAGCTCGAATGGGTCGCTGGCCAGCCAAAATGAAAACGAGCTGGCACCCGAGCCTGCTAATAGGAAATCGCTGAACGAGTGGACGGAGGTTCCACCACGCGAGTTCCATGACGACCTCGTGTTTATGGTCGTGTCCAGGTTCCGCGAGCTGCGAGTGACCATGGTGCAGACCACCAAGCAGTTTGTGTTCTGCCATGAAGCCCTTGCGTGGAGTGCACTGGGTGTCGGTCCACGGCCCGTGGAACGCATCATCGATCAAAGACTGGTCTCTGAGTGGAACCGCGCTAACTACCCGCTGCTGTCCGAGCCGGATTGTGCGGATCTCACGTATTTGCTGCGTGGGTGGCACGAAATGGTCCAGGCCATGATGAATGCTGATCGGTCTAACAAAGGTGGCGACCATCGGTGTGCATCCGCAGGCACAGGCTCTGGGAGCACGGTCTTGTCGGGGGGTAGAGCGAGCATTGATGTGAGTGGCGCTGGTGGTCTGCTGTGCGGCAACCGGCTGTCAATTTCGCCGGATGCTGCGCTTAAGCGGTCGAATACGATTGGCGTGGCTAAACGCGGCTTCTTTGGATCTATATTCCGCTCGGGGGCGGCAGCAGACAGCGACGGTGCTGATAGTGCCGCCAAGAGCAGTGGCGACGCTGGCAGCAGCACTGATAGCCAGCAGCAGCAGACACCGGAGCACCCGTCGGTGGTGGCATCTGAGGTGCCACAGACGCCAGTATCCACTGTCTTCTTCCCAAACAAGCCGGCAGTGGCGGCTACTTCCTTGGAAGAGCCGCCAGCACTTGAGCTCAGCACCAAATCTCGGCAGCGGCGGCCACTGAATCTGACGCTGTCCATCACCAGCGACCGCAGGTATCCCGACGCTTGGAGCAAGCCCCGAGTAAAGGGCGTTGAAACGCCAGGTCCAATGTCAGGAGCCGGCAGCAACCAGGGCAGCGACGGGGGAGGGTACTTTGGGTCGCCAGCAGCAGCTACGCCTCTACCCCCGCCGCTACGGACCAGCGTGATCAGCGAATCGCACCAAACCGCCAGCGACTACTTTGGAATCACCGACGCGACTGCTGGCAAGAAATCGGGGTCGCCAGTAGCCAGCGAGGTGGTGATGGCACACCAGGACGGAGTCGGCTTGCTCGACCTGTTTGTCAGCCCGCCGTCGTCAACAGCAGCCGACTGGAGACGCAGTGTGCTTGGGCGGCTCGACATGGATAGCGACTTCGACCCCTCGTCGCCGCATCGCCAAAGCTACTCGCAGGATCTTGGGTCTCCGTATCAGATGCACAGTAGGTATGATGGCGTCCACGCCGCTACCCCGCCGCCTGCCAGGTCGTCGCTGCCGGTCTCCGACAGGCAGCAGCAGCAAGGCAGTGGAGGCAGTGCCCCTGGATCTCCGCAGCCAGGGGGCTTTGCTGGCAGCCCGCAGCTGGCTGCACAGCTCTCGCCCAAGGTCAAGTGAAACTCAGCAACGTATCTTAAGCACAACCCCCTTTTCAGCCTTTCTGCAGACCAGTTTTGTATTTGTTGTCTCTGTCCAACTAGCCTTAGCACTACGCTGGAGGATAATCTTGCACTATGGAGAGCCAGGGGCAGACTACGACGCTGGGTTTTTTCTTTCAGTGACTCACACATTGATGCGGGCGCGCCTTGCTCAATCTATGCTGCCTCGCCTGAAACAAGCCCCCGTTCGGATCCTTGCATTAGCTTTTCAAATAAAGCCTGCTCATCCTCTCCCGTCTCTCGCTCCTTATCGCCTTTCCCCGTTCCATTCCACTCTTTTTTTTTTCAACTCCCTAGTTCTACACCTCTAGCGATGCTTTCGTCACATGCCCGCACACTGCACCGTTTTGCTGGCCGGCAAGGGCTCCAGCGGCTGTTCAGCACGGATGCCAGCCAGTTCCCAGCCAACAAGCGGCGGTTCATCCCCAGTGCAGGCAAGTACCCACAGGGCTTCTACGCAGGCGGGTCGCACTGCGGCGTGAAGAAGAACGGTGCACCCGACCTAGCCGTTCTGCTCTCCGACCGCCCTACTACAGCATCGGCTGTATTCACAACCAACCAGTTCTGCGCCGCGCCCGTGCAGTTCGACAAAGCCGTGCTCAACCAGGCCAGGGAGCAGGGAGTCCAGGCAGTCAGGGCGGTGGTGACCAACTCTGGATGCGCCAACGCGGTCACCGGCAAACAAGGACTTGTAGACGCTCAGAGGATGGCCGACGCCGGGAATGCGCTTGTGGCCAGGGTTGATGGGGCAAGCAGCAGCAGCGCAAAGACCTTGGTCATGTCTACTGGCGTTATCGGGCAGACTCTGCCAATCGATAAGATCTGCCGGGGCGTCGATGCTATGGAGCTGAGCGAGTCGCACACCTCGTGGATGAGGGCAGCCATTGCTCATATGACCACTGATACGTTCCCCAAGCTGCTTTCGCGCGAAGTATCAGGTGGCCCAGCGGGCACCTTCCGTCTGGCTGGAATCACCAAGGGCGCTGGAATGATCCACCCCAATATGGCCACCTTGCTGGGCACCATTTGCACCGACGCAGAGATATCCCAGAGCCTTCTGGATAAGGCCCTGGCGTATGCGGTGGCACGCTCGTTCAACGCCATTTCGATCGACGGCGACATGAGCACCAACGACACCATTGCCGTCATTGCCAACGGCAGCGCTGCTGCGTCTGGAGCGGCAAAGCCCATCACCGACGAGGCGTCGCCAGAGTACGCTTGCTTCCAGGACGAGCTCACGGCCTTCATGGCCGAGTTGGCCAGCCTTGTGGTGCGTGACGGCGAGGGTGCGACCAAGTTCATCACCATCGAAGTCGATGGCGCAAGGACATTTGCAGACGCCAAGCAGGTTGCTGCTACAATCGCTACGTCGTCGCTGGTCAAGACCGCGTTCTACGGGCAGGACGCCAACTGGGGCCGCATCCTCTGTGCTGTTGGATACTCGGGCATCCCCATTGACACTTCAAAGGTCAACCTGACGATCCACCCTGGCGATAGCTCGGCGCCCATGAGCCTGGTCAAGGGTGGCGAGCCCCAGCTGCCCGTGGACGAGGAGCGTGCGAGCGAGATCTTGAAGCTCGAGGATGTCCTCGTGCGCGTGGAGCTGGGCCTTGGTGCCGAGACTGCTAGGATGTATACCTGTGACCTGAGCCACGACTACGTGTCCATCAACGCCGACTACCGCTCGTGAAGAGCAAGACACGTGTCTGTTTTTTTTTTCACTGGCGTTCTGCAGCAATATAGCCTAATAACTTTAATGGAAGCGTGTGGAGAAAGAAAGAAACAGAAAGAGAGAGGCAGGCGTGGTAAGTAGCAAGCCACATGCTTCATCTGCTGCTGTTTTTGCTGATGCTAGCTCAAAAAGGGCGGTGGATTCTCATAGTACAGGCAAGTCGGGGTTGTTGGGATCGAACCACCAGGTCTTCAAAGTCCAGTCGTCGCTAGCGCTACACAGGATGCCGCGCTTAGGGTTCCATTTGGCATCGTAGACGATCCCCTGGTGTCCGTCCAGCCTCTGCACGATTTTTGTCGACTCTCTGTCCCAGATGTATACCACGCCGTCCTCACTTCCACCCACCACCAGCGAGTCGCCAATAAAGTTGGACCGGATGAAGTTCTTGCTTGTGTTCTGGTGGCCCTTATACCGCCTCAATCGCTTGAGCGACCTTAAATCCCACAGGCGGTTCGAGTTATCCTTGGACGACGACAGCAGGAGCATTCCCGAGTCGCTGGTGGCCACCGAGGTCACCTCGCCCAAGTGGCTGCGAAGGCTCTTGACGCAAGTGCCCGACATTATATCCCAGAACTTGATAGTCTGGTCCTTGGATCCGGATATAATAAGATTTCCCAGCGGGTTTGTCACGGCCTGGGCTACTGACAGCTCGTGGCCATGGAACGTCTGTACGATGCGCCCCGTCACTCGGTCGTACAGCCTGATGGTGCGGTCGTACCCGGCCATAATGACGTGCGATTCGAGGGGGTTCAGGCTGACGCTGTATATGTCGCCGCCATTATCCGTAGGCACCGTGGCCACACACTGCGGCTTGTGAAGATCTCTGATATCCCACACCTTGACCGTGCAGTCGCCCGATGCGCTGACGAGCGTCGAGCCAGTGCGGTCGACGCAGATGTCCCAGATGCGCGACGTATGCCCACGCAGCGTAGCCATGCACTCCGCCGACTCTGTGTCCCAAATCCGGATGGTGTTGTCGCTGGACCCCGACGCGATGTACTTGCCGTAGGGCCCCACATAGGCCGTGCACTTGACGTTCCCCAAATGCCCGACAAACGAGCGCTGCTCGGTGTTTGGCACCACCACAGGTGCGTAGTCGCTCAGCAGCGTGGGAACCGACGGTATGGCCTCTGAGTGATACTGACACGACTCGATCTGGTACGCGACCGATTGCCTCAGCATAGTGACCAGCCTATTCGGCTTCAGGTGCTGCTGTTCACTCTCCCTGCCGACAATCTCAAACTCGAGGATATTCTGCAGATACTCTGCCAGCTTCTCCCTGGACGACGCAATCCCATCCCAGTTCCGGAATGCCGGCGCATCCTGGATCGACTTTGTAGTGAGCAGATAGCACAAGTCGCGGAACTCGCCCTGGAACGACTGCTGGGACTCTAGCGGCTTCAGGTTCTTGTTGAGCGTCATAAATGCCTTCTGTGCCTCGTTGTCGTCGATAAGCTCCAAGTACTGCTGCTTGTACACGTTATACAGAATGTGCTTCTTGTCCTTCAAGTACGACGACGAGCATATCCTGTCTACCTCGCCCCACTCGCCGTCGAGGATGGCCGCACGCAGCCGCACCACGTCGGAGATATAGTTGCTCTCCTGCTGCTGCTTGACGTTGGCCTCGTCATACAGCGTGACCTTGGTTGACGTATATCCCTGGCTATCCAGGTACTGGGCAATGATGCGGACGATGTCGCGGCGGATCCGGGGACTGTTCTCGTCAAATAGTTCGGCGCTGGCCTCGGTGCACAGCCGAGATCGCTCGGTCTGGTGGTAGTGGAACTTTTTCCGCTGGCTACCAAGTCCGTTGGCCGCCAATCCCTCAGCAGGCTTGCTTCCAACTGCTGCCGATGTGCCTCTGTCATGTGCTGCATCCTTCGTAGCTGCGGCTGTGTGTACCTTAGCCGAGTTTGTGCTGGCTGTCCTCATGGTCTCATCTCGTACTGCTGGGTCGTTGGCGCAAGTGGCACCACCAGCAGGTGCTGCAGGCACGCCGTTGGCTGGCAGAGTGCCCGCGGTGTCTTTGGTTTCAGTTGTTTGCGGCTTTTGCGGGGCCAAATGGAGGACTTGGCCCGAATGCGCTGAATTTATGTCAGGGCCATTTTCTTCGTCCAGAGCGCTGTTGTTCATTTGAGTACTAAATTAGAAGAGGCGGGCGAGGGTAGTTCTTTTTCAAGCAGAGGGGATAGTGTACAAGGAGGAAAATGAGTGCCAGCTGTGCTGAAATGCAACAAGAGAGCAGGCCAAGCGGTGTGGGCGGCACAGCGAGAAAAAAATAGGGAGAAAGCAACTAACCATCTTACTAATTAGCTTTGCTTATTCGCCAGCCAATCATATGCTCGCAGATTGTGGCTCTCCTGACCACACAAGCCAAACCAAGTGGGGTGAGATAGCAACGAAAAAAAACGCTAGGTGCCGAAAGAGTAGTAATTCTGGAGCTATGAGGAAAAGGAGGACGCAGTCGATCGAGATAAGCTCTCCCTGCCGAGTATCCGGCCTCATGCACAGCACAAATTGGGTATCCTCGCTTTGTTTCGCCACATACCGCGCCTTGCTCTGCTTCTCAGTCCCACTATATTGGAGCCACTGCACTCCTCGCAACCATACAAACACGCACATGTGGGACGAGCTTGGCCTGGGTTTGTGCTGAGCTGAAAAGGCGGAATGCAGCACCCACAACTCTGATTATGCTAACCCCCTGCATCAGCAAGGCAGGCCCAAATATTATTTCAGCAGCCATGTCTCCATTGTTTCCCTTCTTCCTTCCCCACCTTGACAAAAACAAAAACATTAAGAGCCCCTGTGCCGCAATTGCCTGCCATGTCGAAGGCCGCAAAGCTGACGTTTCTGAGCTCCTGTGTGTTTGCCGTAGGCACGATCTGGTTTGTTCACAAGGCGCAGGAGTCGGAGCGCGAGTCCATGTACCAGGGCGTGATCCGCGACCAGGAACGCAAGGCACAGCGCGAAAAGAACATCCGCGAGTTTGACGAGACCCGCGCACTGCACGCACAGCTTATCCAAGAGCAGCCAGATGTAGGAAGCGCAGCCGCGAAGGGCGGCCCTCAACAGTAGCTGCACTGCGTATTGCTTTATTCTTTTACTTTTTGAAATAGAAAACCCCTCCTCCCGCCACCTGTTCAGCTGTGTGCAGCTCCTACCCCTCCTTGTCGCTCTCGTGGTCGCTGGTGGCAGCAGACCCCGCGTTGCTCTCGTCTTGGTGGAACTTGCGCTGCGGAATGACGTCTAAGAACGCAGTCTTCCAGTCGCCAAGCTCAATGAACTTCATCAGCATCTCAAAGATCTGGTTGACCGTCATTACCTTTCTAGACGACATCTGCACGTACTTCCCAATAGGCAGCTGGCCATGCGCGATCCCCTGCTCCTCGGCCTTATCAAGCGTCAGCCGAGGGTACCTGTTCTTGTCAACGATGCCGCCAACAATGTACACCTTCTTGGGATCCAGCTTCTCAATGACGTTTGGTGAGTCTGCAGTCAGGTACACCAGCTCCTCCTTCGGGAACAAGTCCACGTACTCCTTATCGTGCATCTTGACAAACTCCTCAGACCACCCCTTATGCTGCTCAAGTGCAGTATCGAATCTCTCACGACACTTGCCATGGAGCTTTGTCACGTGCAGATCGACGTGTTTGGCAGCCTGTCTGTTGGCCGAGTAGCAGCGCATCACTTGCGAGCACATCGACTTGACCTCCCTTTCGGTCATCTTCTCGTCGAAATCCATGTCAATTGCAATGCGCACCCCGCTGTGCACCTGCTCCGAGGGTTTGCGCTTTGTTGGCGCAGCCTCGCCTAGTGCAATTCTTGTGCGCTTGCGTTTGCGACTTTCGCGGTTCCTCTGCCGCTGTTTCTCCTTGAACTCCTCAGATCGCAAGTCCCATTCCTCCTGGTGCATCAGCTTCTTCTTTTGGTTGCGCGACAGCTTGTTGTACTCCTCCAGACTGATGGTCCTGGGCGTGTAGGTGTCGACGCTTTGGCTGGTGGTGTGTCTTGGCGTGCTCGTGGCTTGCTGCTGCTGCTGCTCGCCGTCAGCAACCGGTGCTGCATCCTTTGCATCCTTCTGGTCCATAGCCAAAAAACCGATAAAAAGCGCTGTTGTGAATGGGTGGTGCTAGTGAGGGCGAGGGGAGTCTCTATGTACATTGGTTGCTTGCTGGCAAAATCGGGGAAAGGGCGTCAGAAATAATCTCCAGCATCCTGATCACTGGCAACACTAATCTATGGGGCAAAATCATCGTGCTCTATAATACACTGCCCTATTTGTGGCTCTCGGTGCTGGTGCTGGTGCTGGTGCTCCTGACAAGAGTTAGCGGCCTTGCTTTGAGTGCTGGCGTCTCTGGCACAAACACAGCCGACGGGGATTTCGCTGCAGGCAATCGGCGCTTAATCCGCGGCGATTCCGGCTGTACGCCTACTCTTTTACCCAACCCCCTATGCTTCTGCTGCTGCCGCCGTAGACCCGAGTAGCTCAGATTGGGGTGCTGCATCTTGGCAGGGCCACAGCGACGGGTGTTGGCAACGGGTGTTTCCGGCACAGAACTCCAAGCATCGCGGCTGGTGCTACTGCGCCAAGAGGGCGTGCTGAGCTGAGTGTGTTTTTGCGCACCGAGATCCCGCAAGTGCGGTTGCGAGCGTAGACGCAATGGCGATTCAGCTACTGGGTGACGCTTGCGCTTATTGCTGCTTTTATCAGCAGGTGTTTCCTCGGCCAGAACCAGTGGTGCATCCAGCACGAGTTTGCGCTTTTCAGATGAGGGTGTTTCTGCGGCTAGTACTGATGGCCTTGGCGCCGCAGTCCCGCTTGGCATCGTCGGCGTCCTTAGCAACAGATCCCCAGCAACCGACTGTGGGGTAGACTCCAGTCTACGCAGTAGCGTGTCTGGCGGAGACTGGGCAGCTCGGCCGACTGGAGTTACATCAAACAGAATTGGCTGGTGGTGAGCATACACGCCATCAACTAATGGCATACTAGCGCTCTTGAGCGGAGTCGTTGCAAAATCGCTCATCTGTGAGTCCAGGTAGAGACATTCAAGGTACTCGTCCCGGAGACTCTCTTGAAAGAGGCTGAAGGATAGCGGATCCTCATTCGACGCTAGACCATAATCATCGCCGCCTATTCTGTCTCCAGAGCAGTATGTGGGCTGGAATAGCTGTGAGCTGTGTTCGAACAAGTTGTCGATTTCGCAGTCCGACAGATCCATAGACTCGGGTGCTTCAGCCACCCGTTCGCTCCTGCTGCTCCTGCTGCCAGTGCTAATGCGCAGCTGGGCCGTGGACCAGCTGCCTGTCTCAGCAGATTCCCAGGCATCCATTAAAAGATCACAATCCATGGAGCCGTCGATTGGTACATCCTGCAGGTTCTCAACATCGCCGTCGAGCCAAGCGGTATCCGTGATTTCAATTGGGGATGGATGCCTCAGAGCGTCAGCAATGCTGAGCGATGTAAACTCCGTCTGCAGCGTTTCCACAAGTGCACTAACTTCTCCGCAGCCATCCTTTTCGCCCACAGCATCGGTCGCCGCAGCCAGCGCCTCAAATGCCACACGCCGCCACAGCATAAGCACCGACAGAGTAGCCCCCGCACTCTGTGCTATGGAGTGGTCGTCCTTGTTAGAGTGTATACGCGAAATTGTGTACTGGGAGTTCGAGCTGCTGTTGCCACTTCGCATGTAAAAAGACGCCGACCGCTTCAGGTCAACCAGTATCCACTGCCCCAGTAAACCACCCATGCTGTCCATCAGAGCAGCGAGCTGGTCGGCCATTGCCTCAAGCAAAGACTCAGCACCGCCCTTCCGTCGATTGTCTAGGGCGCTTACAACACGATGAACTTCACCTGCCCACTGTGCGGCTGAGCACCCAAACCACGCATCGGCCACCGAGCCAAATGCTATGGCGCTGGTCTCCATTGAGTGATTTGTACCTGCCAGCGATAGTGAGAGCCTGTATGTCCAGTTGATGTCACTTTCGCTCAACAGAACATGGCAGTTCCGGCACGCCCATGGCTTGCTTTCCACAGAGCTGCTGCTGCTGCTGCCAACGTTGGCTGTTGCTGTTGCTTCTGCTGCTTGTTGGAGCACAGCCTTGCGTGTGCATGTTGGGCATGAGGGAAATATTAGGCTGAGCCCTGGTGGCAGCAGCTGCTGGTTGTTAGCTATCCCGTGTTGCGTCGCTCGCGGTGAAGGCAGTCGAAGTACTTGAAGTAGCTGCGGTCGCATATGAGTGAAGCGGCGTGCTGCGACTTGAAGCGGCAGTGCATTGAGCAAGGAACAGCGCGCTTGCAATTCCGCGAGGAAAAGAATAGGCAAATAAAGATGCAGAATGCGGAGCTGAAAGAGCAAGCACCTGGCAACAGAGTAGACCAAACGCTAAGCACCAAGCACAAATCGGCAATGACGCGCGTGATAGCCGATTTATTGATTTCCTTTGAAACCAGCTCGGTGTGCAACACAGCTGTGGTATCGCAGCAATCGGCGATCTCGAGGCATTTGCGTTCGTTTCTCCCGCCACCAAACCGTCAACAGCCATGCTGGAATGGCGTTTATTCATGTTCCTTGGTGTAGTATAACTGCTGATAATAGATATGCAAGCAAAAAAGTGTTGGCACGCATTTATGTTGTTACAGACTTGGCGCCGAGACGGGCGCAGTGTCGTTGTTGGGGTCGGCAATGCGCCTCAGGAACTCGTGCAAGATAAATGCAGTCAGGCCCCAAATCCTCAGTCCGGGCTTATCGCTTTTGTACGATGGGATCATAACCTTTGTGTTTCTGAACGGCACAGCCGACCTGTTTTTGGGATCAAGGAAGTGCTCCAGCGGGAGCGCAAACACCCTGTGCACCTCGGTCTTGTTCACATTCAGCGACTGGAGATCCAGCCTGCTGCTGCCAACAACTCCCACGATTGGGAACACGCGCATAGTAAAGTTGTAGTTTGGTATGGGCGGCAGCTTGCCAATAACCCGCACATCCTCGCTCGCAATGCCTATCTCCTCGTACGTCTCACGCAGCGCCGTGTGCTCCAGCGACGTGTCTGTCGGGTCAGCCTTTCCGCCTGCAAAACACACCTCGCCGCTGTGCGAGCTGAGCTTGTTGTTGCGCTCCTCAAACAGCACGCTGACTTTGCCATTGACAGTGCACAGGGCCACCAGCACCGCTGCTGTGCTTGTCTCCTGCTTGCGGTACTTGAACTTGAGGTACGTCGGCACGCTTTTCTTCTCCGCGTTGGCTAGTCGCCGGCGAACGAGTCCAATGCCTGATTCATCTAGCACACTAATCGGCGGTTGCTGTCCTAGGCCCTTCCAAAACCTGTCATCTGCCTCCTTGCTCAGCTCATCCGCACCACTGCTGCCCTCAATTTCCTGCTTCGACATAAGGTCATCGCGCCCTGCTGCTTCAGACGACGGCGCATGTGTGCTGTTTGCAGATGTATGGATGCCCGCAGCGGGTGTTTGAGCGTGTCTGCCACAGCAGGCGCAGGTGCTGCCTGTATCTCCTCTGACGCCTGTGGCAGCCAGCTGTGGAAAGTGCGAGGGTGCTGGCTGCCTGGTCCCGAGCTTGACCGGTGTACGCTTTGCCAGAGACGACGCTATGCGCTGCATTTCCACCTTTTGTATGCCGTGGGGTCTTGTGGTTGAAAAAGCGAAATAGTAGCAGATTATTGTTGTGGTAGAGCAAAAGTGCGCAAGGTGGAAGAACGCGGAAAGAATGCTGCGACTGCTTGAAGTAGGGTGGCTAGCACCGGCGGGGGGCTTTGCGCGGAGCTCCGCCGCCGCATGTTGCTCTTGCCAGTCGCGTCAACAGCTGTCTGTTTTCACGCAAGATCTGATCAGGCGATTGACTGCTCCCATGAAGATGAGGGGCTAGGGCTAGATCGAACACCAAGCAACCTGCGCCCTGGATGGCAGCGAATGCCTGGGGCCGCCCCTCCAGAATACCAGCATCCAAAACAGCATACCAGAGCTCGACGTTTTAGCTCTTGGCTACAGCAACACTCCTCTCCTCTCCTCTCCCTCTCTGAACGCATACCGACATTAAAGTAGTGCGCTCCATAGTATTTCCATAGTATTCATGTGATGGCGGAACAACAACATCCTCCAGTGGCGGTCGTCACCAGAATCGGCTCTTGGATTGGAACAGAGACAGCCGCAACGTTTCTCAAACGCGGCGTAACCGTAATCGGCATCGCCACACACCAGAGCCGCATTGACAGGGTGCAGGAGACCCTAAGTGGAATAGCGCCCGAGGAAGGAGCGGTGCCTGGAAAATTCATCCCTTGCGCCGGGAGCCTTTTGGACAAGCAAGTGCTGGACCAGATAATGGAGCACCTGGATTACGAGACAACCGCTGGCGGTGGGCGTTTGGTAGCGCTGGTAAACAACGCTGGTGCGTACGAGGACAGCGGAGAAGCTGCCGGTACGCACTTTGAGCAGTGGGACAAGCTGCAGCATAGTCTGATTGAGCCCCTGAAGCTCTTCCACAGAATCAGGCATCTGATGAGGAGATTTAGGGCCAGAGCGATCAATGTGGCATCTGACGACACTCATGCTCATCTGCCCCGCCAGATATCGCTGGTGGCTATCAAGACTGCGGTCAACATGCTGACTGCTGAACTTGCCCTGCTCGAGCCCTACGTCACCTCGCTCGCCGTGCACCCAAATCTCCCCAGTACCGCTTCTGCGAGAGGAGAAAGCGCCACTGGCGCCAGCGCAGGTGGCAGCCAGAGACAGGGTCCTGCTTCAAATGGCAGCTCTGCGCCCGACACGGAGCACCTGCTGCCTGCCGGCGAGCTTATTGTGGACTTGGCTCTGAATGCGGACCGCTCGATGAGCGGGAAGTTCTTTGTCTACAACGAGCCAGATCTGTCGCAGCTCGTGTGACCCAAAAGTCAAACGCAGTGGAAGCGCAGGCCACTCGGTGTGAACTTTTTATTTATTTATTTATTCAGTCTTTGGCGGTATATATTCAACCACCAGCTCAAACAGGTAGACAGAGTGGGCAGCGAGCAAGCCAGTGCATGCATTGCAAAGGGTTCGAAATGGTGTTTACTGAGCCTTGACCTTGCCATCAGCGCTCTCCTGGGAGCCAGCAGCAGCTCTTTCTCTTTCGAGCTTCTTCAGCGCACGCTTGCGCAGACCACTGAGCAGGTTGTAGTTGTAGTCGAGAGCGGCCTGCTTTGGGGCGATCCTCTCGGCAACAAACGCGAGCAAGGCATGGGAGAAATAGGGGATCGAGGTGAAGGGCTCCGAGGACCCACCCTGGACACCAATCTTTGCCAGGACAGTCTTCATGTACGGCTTGGGCAGGGGAATGAGGAAGTTGGGCCTGCGGGTCTTTGACATGCGCGAGCACACAAAGTAGGTCTGCAGATGCTCGACGACGATTCCCTGCTTAGAGACCTCCGATGCCAGCGACTGGCTGAACAGCTGAACAAAGCCCTTGGTGCCCGAGTAGATGGCCAGGAACGGCGATGGGATGAGTGCAGCAAACGACCCGTTGTTGAGGATGAGCCCGGCCTTGCGCTCCTTCATCTGCGGAAGCACGATGCGAGTCATCTTGATCATAGCACGCACGTTGAGCTCCACCAAAGCATCGACGGTCTCCTCGGAAACGTCTTCGACATGCATGGGGAAGTCGTAGCTGATGCCCACGTTGTTGACCAAAACACCCACCCGGACCGAGTTAAGCACCTCTGCAATCTCAGCCCACTTGTCTGCAGACACGCCGGCAAAGTCCACAGCAAGAGTCTTGGCTTCAACCCCAAGAGCCTTGACCTCGTCGGCCATGGCGTCCAGCTTGGTCTGGGTACGCGAGATGAGAACAACGTTGAACTTTTTGCGCGCAAGCTCCAGGGCTGCCTCCTTGCCCAGGCCATCAGTGCATCCAGTAACGACAGCCCAGTAGCCCTTGCCGGCGCCAAACTTCTCAAGCTTGACTCCGGGACGGACAAACACGTCGTAGAGGAAGGTGATTATCAGCGACAGGTAGTAGGCCACCACGCCGATACCAACATAAGTGAATGCAGTCTGCAGCGTCCTACAGAGGCAAATGAAATGAAATATGGATTAGGAACACCGTCGTGCTGGTGTTTGGCTGGGGGGGGCTAGAGTGCACAGTTTCGTTGGCATGGTCTGCGGTTGACTTACGGCATGTTGATTTGTTGCAATTGAATGAGACCCGTGGTTTGTGTGCGAATGCGTATATTTTGAGCTAGAGCGCGTGCGAGGAGAGCAAGAGAGGAGAAAGCGTGCGGAGACTGAAAGATTGGGGGTGCGGGCTGGCTTCGCCGCTTGCGCCTATCTGCTCGCCCGCCAACAAGCCTCGTCTACCCTGTCTGCCTGTTTGGCTGCAGGCACGTGAAGTGCAGAGCGAGGAACAAATGGCGGTGGCTTGGCTTGGAGTGTGCTGGCTAACCACAGTTATTGCAGTCTAATTTGACACGCTGCTTTCAATAGTAAATATACATAGACTCTACACCTGGTGCAGTAAGACACGGAGCTCGGCTGCTCAGGCGGCTGCTCAGGCGACAGTTGCGTCACTGCCGACAGAATTAGCTGAGGATAGCGCCGCGATCAATGGAGATTGATTCGCCTATCAGAGATATGCTGGGCGCTGCTGTGCCGCTTGCGACAGGCGGGCCACTCCACTGCAGATTCGAGAGAAGCAGCGGCCCGAGCCGGGTGGCGTGCGTCTCTCCAGCCCTGCCCGCTCGTCAGACTTAAGCAGGGTGCAGGCGCAGCGGCGTTGTCTCGCCAGGCGCAACTTATCCCAGCCCCTCCCTGCCTGCTTTGCTGCAAAGGAGCAAAGCGAGAGCCAGGGCGGACGAGATCTACGGCCAGAAGATGTAGATAAGTCGAAACCGGCCACAAAGCAAGGCAAGTAACAGTGGAAGGTACAAATAGCCCAGAGTGGCCTGACCAGTCTCAAAATCGGCCAGGCAAAAAAAGTAGTCTGCCCACCCACACAAAACGAGCCTGTTTTTAGTGCGTGTCCGCCGTCACATTGATTGGGGAGGCAGGCATTTTTTGCGGAGGCCAGAGTGGCATGGTGCTTGTATTTGTGCGGTTTTGAGTGTAGAGGAACACGCATCATCCCACTCTGGCCTGTCTGTCTGACAATAAGAGTCACAGCGTAGAGTGGGAGGCATCCTAGCGCGCAACGCCTTCACACACGCCTGGCAGAGAGCGCCAGGCAAAGGACTATAAAGGCACCGGCACCGGGTCCTTCCTCGCCAGCAAGACATATCAACCAACACTGCTCCCTCATACACCACATCACCTCTAGCTGCTTCTATCCATCTGCCTGCCCACACTTGCTCAAGATGATCAACCGTGTATTTTTCAAGGTCGCTGGAGTCCCCATCACCCAGGACGCCATCCCGCTTGTCGCCGTCATCACAAGCCTGGTTGGTTTTGGCATATACACCGGCGTAACGCGTCTGCGTGACCCCCACTACATCCGCTACTCGCCAACCCACTCGTACAAGAACAACTAAACAACGCAGTCTCTACGGCAGCAGCCATTGTCTTTCGCATAGCGTGCACTTTGTAATAAAAAAATATATAAATATATGAACCGAAGCAGGTGCGCCAAAAGGGGGAAGTGGCTAGTGCTGAGAGCACGCTACTAGTGGGCTGCTGCGTCGCTGCCTTTGCCGCCGGTGTTCTTGTACGCATGGCGTGGCGCACGGCGCAGGTACCCCGGCTCGTGGAACTTGCTGTACATCACGTACAGGCCATATGTGCACCCGGCAACAGTGACGCCGAGCAACGGAGCAGCGTCGCGGGTGAACGCCAGCGAGCCGAACCTGAACATAACCTTGGCTGGAGGATTCATGGTGCGAAGAAGCGGGGGATAGATTACACAAAGGACAGAGTGAGAAATATACGGTGTGTGCGAGGTGTATGGAGTGAGAGGGGTGGAGTAAAGAAAGAGAAGCCTCAAGGCTGCCTCTGTATTTAAACGCCATCCTTGTGTGGAAAGCGAGGCCCAGAGCCCCGTGGACAACAAGGAGGAGGGGGAGGGGGAAGGCATTGACGCATCTACTGCGTTCTGACAATATATTTCCGAAACATTCATCCATTCAGCGCTGCTGAGCCCTCTGACTAGAGCATAGGAGCAGTAAGCCAGCCATGGCTGGCTTGCGTGCGGACGTGGATGGCCAGAACTGATAAACAGAGCGCATTGTTCTCCTTTCCAAAGAGGGCACAGTCCACACATACCAGCGCATATGCCGCAAAAAAAGAGCAGCTCACGACGTCACGCACATGGCCATGCAACCCGATGCAGTTCCTTTATGTGCACAATATGCGCACATCCCTTCGGAAAACATGTGGTCATGTGCGCCATATCTGCCCGGAATTTATATCCTTTTGGGTCCAGAGCCACGATTAGATGAGAAAATCACACGATCAGCACCGCCCTTGCTTGTGTGGGCAGCCAGCGGTGTTGGAAGTGTAAATGAGAATTGCAAATGGCGGGAGCGAGCGAACAAGGGAACGAACGGAAAGAGTAGCATCGAAAAGGAGCTGCAAAAGCAGACTGTTTACTGCTGGATGGCCATCAGAGACCCAATAAACGTCAGGATCATCTTGGGCTTAACTTCAACAATGTCCTCAGGCAGCAAGAAGATGGTTGCTCCGAGCTTGCGCGCAATCGAGATCGCATACTTGGCGTTCATCTTCGCGTCCTCATCCGTGTGCCCGGCGGTGACCAGCTGCGGGTCGACGATTCCAGGCTTCATGCCGTTCAGCACATCGAGAAGGAAGTGGCCCGATGCCAGTGCCGGGTCGCTGAACGACCTGATAGCCGCCGACTGCCCGCCGCTCTGCGCCACAACCTGGTTAGCCCACTGCACCATATCGCGGTCAGTGACCTCGCGGCCATGGGCCGAAAGGCTGGCCAGCGTCTGGATGATGTTGGCACGCATCAGCTGCCACACAATGGCCAGAACCAAGGTAGGCACGCCGTCGGTGATGTCGGCGCCTTGAATGCCCACAAGCGAGAAGTTGTGCGCCTTGCCCAAGTCGACCACCAGGTTGGTGTTTTCAATCTGCTTGAACCGCATCAGTGGTGTGCGGTTGTTGACGCGCTTCCAGTTGACCGACCCGGGGAAGATCTTGTCGAATGCCTGAAGCAGGACGCGGCCGTCCTTTACGTCCTCAAACAGGTAGTTGACAAACGGGTCGACATTGAGGCTGTTCAGCCAGAGAGCAAACGCACGGGCCTCGCGGTCGTACTGGTCGCGGAAGAGGAATTCATCCAGCTCGGCGTGCTCAGTGTCCTCCTCCAGAGGGTCGAGGCATGGGTGGGTGTTGAACAGGTGCGCAACAAACGCCAGGTTAAGCTTGGGGTTGCCGTTGACGACTGTCTTGGGCGAGACGTACCGGCGGCATCCAATGCGGTCGGCGCTCTGCAGCATCAGCTCAGCACGCTCGGTCAGGTCACGCTCATTGAGGGCATCGCGCGGGCACTGTGCAGGGACCAGCTGGCTGAGGAGGACGATGTAGTTCTCGCTGTCCTTGATGTCGCCGCTAAAGTTCGACACCCTGCGGTGCCAGCCAGCCGCAGCCAGGTGGTAGTTGAACCAGCGCAGGAGGATGGCATCTGCGGGTAGCTTGAGGAAATCCTCCAGGGTCTCGCCCTCCTCTAGCAGGCGGTAGAGCTCGGGGTGCAGCTTGATGTCAATGTTGGCAAACAGCCCAATCTTGATGATCTGCCAGATAAGACCCAGAATGAGATGCTCCCTCCCCTCAGCCAGATCCTGCGAGCCAATGTTGACCACGGAGCACCCAATGGCCTTTGCAGAGTTGATCACAACGTTGTTGTTCTCCGTGACCTGGAATGGCGACAGCTTGCGGCCGCGGTTGAGCACACGCTCGTCGATGGTATCGGGGGTCGAGTAGTTGATCAGCTTGGAGAGGATCAGGCCATCACGGCACTCGTCAAAAATCTGCATCGTGTGCGGGTCGATGGGCAGACGGTACCCAATGTCCTTGTCGCCGTCAAGAGCAAAGTTGATGTGGTTGGTGAACTCCTCGCGCTCGTCCTCGTTGATCGTGTGCGCTGAGCTAGCGTTTTGCCGCGACTGCAAAATCGTGCGGCGCTCGTATGCCCTGTCACTCGTGATGCCCTCGAAGGCCTGCGCTGCCTTTGCTGCCGCTCCACCGCCAGGAGCACCAGGCTTGCCGCCCTTGTCTCCCTCGCGCAAAACAGCAACAACCTAAAAGACACACAGAGCAGTTTAGGCGTATGCGCATGCATAAAGGCAGCCATGATTAACAGCTTGCTCGCACAAGGGGTGTGGGAACACAAGAAGCACAGTAAATGGCGATAGCGCGGCATGGCTTGCATTGAGCCGCAAGCAGTTTAGACAGAAAATTGGCAGCAGGTGAGTACACCATGGCGACTGCTACTATCAAAGGCGGCAAAAGGCAAAAGAGGGGAAAGCAGAAGCAGCACCCCCCCCCACACACACAAAGAGGAAAGGAGCACATAAACTGCCTGACACCTTACCTCAACAAACTCGTCCAGCTCAACAACGCCAGGACGGCTGACCTCAACCTGCTTCAGCGCACCACGGATGGCGTCATACTCGCGCTCTGACTCGATGCTCTGCACTGCCTTGACCAGGTCGCGCTGGTCCAAGCCGCCGTTTGCGTCCAAGTCAAAGGTGCTACAACAAAATAAAGCATGCACAGAGCTTAGCTGGGACGTGCTCGGGTCTCAGACGTCATGCATGTGCACGCGGGCTGCTGCCAGGTGCAATTCGCGCGAATCTACTTACTTGAACCGCTGGACGATTGTTTCGACGTCCCAGGGCTTGAGAATAGGATGCTTCTTTGAAAGTCTCTGGATGTCAAGATTCGACATGATTTGTTTCTCAGGCAATAATGCAGTATGGCGACGGTTCCAAACAAAACAGATTGCACACACGTAATATGGAAAGCAAGCAAAATAATAAAGGAGAAAGGACGGGGGAGCATAGAGAGCGCTGGCTACGTGTGCGTTATAACGAGCTCGCAGACTGTTTTTTCTCCATTCCTCAAACCCCGCATTAGACAACCCTTACCCTGTCCCGCTCTGATTGGTGCGCAGCTCTTGTCTGGATATGGCCAATGAAGTCGTGGGCGGAACACAAGGAAATTAGAGTTCCCAGAGGCTCCTCAAGGCTGCGCTTCTCTCGCTGCATGCCCAGCGCCAAGACCTTTCGCGCTGGCTGATTCACCAGGTCTTGGCCCCATTTGTGGCTCGGATGATGGCCGCAGCCAGGTCGCCGAAAAAATCACATGAGTCGGAGAGCCGAGCCATAACCCCCACAGGCAGGGGCTGGTGCGGGAGCAGACTACACGCCGTGGTTAAAGGTGGAGCGCGGGTTTTGGGCGGAAGAACTCTTTTTGTGCACCCCTTTTTACACAGCACCTCTACACCAGAATACACAGCCTCCCACACAAGACAGGCGCAGCGCACAATGGATACCGAGTGCCTGGAACTCCAGGAGTGCGAAATGGAGGCTCTGGAGGCGATATACGCCGGCACAGAAGAGGCGTTCACATACTCTGCCGTTCGGGCGCCACGAGGCGACATACAAGGACACCGCGGCACGGTGAATATTGATGTAGATAGCCGCGTATGCGAAGGGTTTATCAGAAGCGCAAAGGATGCTGAGCGGTGGGGAATGATTACCTCCCTGCCTGCGATCCGCCTCGACTTTACGCTTCCCAGCGCATACCCACTGTCTGACCCGCCACAGATAGCACTCTCGTGCTGCTGGCTACGAAAAAGCGCGCTGGATGCAGTGGTGCACGCAAAGCTAGATGAGGTCTGGGAGACCGAGCGTGGGATGAGCGTGCTGGACATGATCGTCAACATTGTTCGGTACGACTTGGAGCCCACAGATGGCCTTCAAATCGAGCTGCAGCAACCCGGTGCCATGGATGTGATAGCAGAGCACAGCAAGCAGAAGGAGCGTGACGAGTTCGAGTCGCATACTTACCCGTGCCTTATATGCATGGAGGAGCAATCCGGGAAGCACTGCATCAAGCTGAACTGCTCGCACATTCACTGCAGAAGGTGCCTCACCGGGTACTTGGGGATGCTCGTGGAAGAAGGCAGCTTGCTCTCGCTCAAGTGCCCACACCCAGACTGCCGCAAGCCCTCGTCGCGTTCGCAGATCACCGTAGAGGAGCTGGAGTCGCTGCTGGACTCGGCGCATATGGAGCGGTATAGACGACTGTCAGAGAAAAGGAGGGTAGAAACAGATGGCGCAAACTACTCGTGGTGTCCGCGGGAAGGCTGCGGCAGGGCGGCACAGCGCGACAAGACCGTGGAAAAGCTTTGCATGTGCGAATGCGGATTCGCCTTTTGTCTCTTCTGTCGCAGAGCGTGGCATGGCACCAACTACTGTGCTATCGAGAACCGCGCCGCAATCGTTGAGAAATACAAGACAGCCAAAGAAAACGGGCGGCGAATGGCTGTCCTGCAGATGGAGAAGCAGTATGGCGCATCGGTGCTAAACAGGATGCTTAAGGAGTACGAGATGGAGCTAGAGAGCATAGAGTATATCCGCGGGTCAACACAGCAGTGCCCGACTTGCCGCCTGCCCATCGCCAAGTCATATGGATGCAATCATATGCGGTGCACGCAGTGTGATACGCATTTTTGCTACCTGTGTGGTGCGTATATCGATAAGAGCGACCCGCTTTTGCACTTCAACACGAGAGGCGCTGGCTGCCATATGCGGCTGTTTGAGGGAATCGAGCAGGAGGACGATGAGGAGGAAACGGCAGACGGCGTGCGGGATGCTGCTCAAGCCGATGAATACGAGGCCAATCTCCTTATCCAGCTGGCACTGGGTGACGGTGGCGAGTAGAGAAAAAAGGCCGCTATGCATAGACCCAGCAGAGCAGTTGTCGCTGCCCATTCCACCATGTGCTTTGACTATTAATCGATAAGAATGTGCGCACAGCGGAAGTTGCAAGCCAGCCGCACTATCATCACATATGTGTATACATTTGTTTGGGCGTAGATGATGTGGACCGGGGATATGTGACAAATAGGCGCAAGAGGAGGCGAGGGCTGTGATGATCGTCTGACCTGCCGCAAGATGAAACCAGATTTCATATATGCTCGAGGCATGATTTTGAGAGGAGCTCTGCCACATGACGGGATGGCCATGGTGCTCTGGCTTTTTGTGTCTATGCATGCAAGGCTCGACTGGCTAGGCACCGCCCACCCCCTACTCCTCAAACACTGCAACGTGTATGGCGGATAAGGGGACTCCTGTGTGCTCTCACTTGCTCCATGGCAATATCAAACGAAGGACACATTGCATAAATTGGACTATTAAAGCAAGTTCCTGAGCTAAAATAGAAAATGTGGTGATGACGCTGTTAGCAGGAGACTAGAAACACCCCCGGCTGATTGTGCGATTGGCCCGTCTCATGTTATCGCGACATTGCAGCCAGGAGGGGTGGTTTCATGCTGTAGATTAGGCAGTCTCCCTGTTTTTGCTGCATGGGCAAATCGCTGCCTCCCTGAGCGCCTGCGAGAACGGGAACGAAAGGCCCCTTGGCCCCTTCCTACGGAGTGCGACTTGGCCGTCTGGCAGCTGCCGCCCTCACACTCAGATTCAGAATGGCGGCATATCTGCCGCTTATTTTGTGACGTTTCGCCAGGTACCAAAACACATGCACAGGCAGGAGAGTGTAGGGGGCGGGTTGGAAGGGGGTGTGGGCTTGCTGGTCAAACAGAGTCACGAAAATAACAGCTATCCTGACAGGGGATCAGGTGTGATGGCTGGTGGAGTGGAACGCGAAAGCGTACAATACAGCGAACGGGCCTATCAAGTTTGTCTGGGTGCCAAGCTTGTTTTTTTTTTTTTTTTTTTCGGGCAGGGCAATATGGTTGATGAGCAAGCAAGAGAAAAAGCACTGCAGTCTGGGGAGGGAGAGACGCTGGTGAGTGATTTGCACACACCGTGCCGCCAGTGGAGCTGCCTGGAGCAAACGGCATTTAAAAGCAGAGCGGCTGCCCTTTTGTTCGGCTGGCAGGCCCTTGGGCTCTCATCTGTCCTCCACTCTGTTCTTGCCCACTGCTTTCCAACACGCTCAATACTTGTCTGCTTATGCTCTGTGTGCTTGCCGGCTTCACAAAGTGCTGCCATACAACCGCAACTACTGCTGCCACTATCTCCGCTTGCCTTTCTTGACACACCGCGCCGCAACTATATCTTATTCGTGGCACATACTGCGGCACCACATACTCTGCCTATTCTATTATTCTCTTTTTGGGGAGTGAATTCCAAGCTTCTATTCTCAAATGCACTCACTCTGTGCCTCTTTAAGCGGAAGGGCGCTGCACAGCAGGGCGCCATTGGCGCTAGCACGTCGGATCGGTCGGGCAGCAGCACTCACCAGCGCCTCGTCATCCACGCAACCCAGGACTGATCACGAGAATCCTTCAGCATCAGCGCTGCCATACAACACAGCGACCACAGCTCCGGTGAATGCACGCAACCAGCGTGAGCGCGAACTGATCCTCAGCGTCCTCAGCACGGTGCCCAGCCAACGAGAGGCACGCAAGTTCCTCAACAGCGTCAGTGGCAGCGAAACCATGAAGAGCCAGCGCGAGTTCGAAGAACGCCAGGCACAGCTGGCTGTCGAGCAGCCGATTGGTCGGTCGACATCGCAAGGCGGAATGATGCATGGCGAGATTCTGTGGCATAAGCACAGGCTGAACATCGAGCGACAATGTAGCGCTGCTGCTGCTGCCGGCGAGGAGGAGCATGTGCCCCGTAAGCTGACGGCTGCCGTGTTCGTCGATGGCCTGGAGGATGAGATCGCATGCGAGCGTGCTGGCAAACTGCTGGCGCAGATCCAGCGGCTTGGTGTCACCCCTGTGGTCCTGGTCTCGGGCACTTCCATCTCAGCACAGCACAGCAGCACAGCACCTGGCACCTCAATCGAGCCCGAGGATGGGTACCGCGGAGTCATCAAGCGTGTGCACAAGCTGGCTGACGCCATCGAGAAGGAGGGTGGCAAGGCGCGGCCGATCAACGAGGGCGTGTTCTACTCCAATCCATACACCAAGTCGGAGATCTCTGTGGACCCCGAGCTTATTGGCTCTGCAGTCGCCCAGAACCAGGTCCCCATCATAGCGCCCCTTGTGGCGGACTCGTCACTGCGACTCCAGGTTCTCAATATGAGCTCGTCTGCCACAGCGCTGGCAAGCGCCCTGGCATCATCCACGTC
This sequence comes from Martensiomyces pterosporus, assembly GCA_025201845.1. Classification (NCBI taxonomy): domain Eukaryota; kingdom Fungi; phylum Kickxellomycota; class Kickxellomycetes; order Kickxellales; family Kickxellaceae; genus Martensiomyces; species Martensiomyces pterosporus. The sequence continues at coordinate 142,805 of MU603959.1, forward strand.
CTCGTATATGCCAATGGCTGGGACCAAGGGGGAGTTTTCGCTCCTGCTTGCCCGCTTGATCTACTTGGGCAAGAACAACGGGATTTCGAGCGGCGAGGGTGCATTCCAGAGATTTGTCAATTTGGAGGAGGACTACTCAGAAATCGCCGATAGCTGTAAGCAGAGCGATACTCTGCAGCTGATGCGCGTTTGTCTGGGTATTTTTCCACCCACAGCTGCAGGAATCGTGGCATCTGTGTACTCGGATCCGTCTCTGGTCATGAAGGGGCTGATTTCAGAGAGACCTGTTAGCACACAGCACCTGAATGCCGCCCACAAGGCTCTAGGAAAGGCAAGCAGTGCAGAGAACAGCGGCAAGCGTGCACTTGACGAGCATGGCAGACCAAGCTACAAGCCACTGGCCAACTACCCGTTTGTCAATGTTGGAGCTGGCAACTCGCGCAGAGCGCCGGCTTTTGCCGAGAGCAGCAAGGTAGCTGCCAATGTGGAACCCACGCAGTTTACGCTCCTGCGCCATGGCTTCAGGATCCAGCGCCACACCAGCCTAGACACCTGCGATCTCCCACGCCTCCGCGCACTTCTCGAGAGCTCATTCAAGCGCACGCTCGATGGCTCACGGTACTTTGACCGCCTACGGGAGCGCGCATCCGATGGCGGGATCCAGATCATCGTTGCAGGCGATTATCAGGGGGCCGTAATAGTCACGCATGAGCCGATCCCGCGATCATCAACCAGCAGTGCGGCTGGTCGCAGTTGCATTGAGCACCTGCCGTATCTGGACAAGTTTGCTGTCGCCCCCAGTGTCCAGGGCACGGGCATGGCTGACATCCTGTGGGCGCAGCTGCGCAGGGCCTGTGCCAACTGCTTGTGGCGGTCGAGGAACGATAATGGCGTGAACAAGTGGTACTTTGACAGATCCAGCGGACATTCAAGGTCGCGGCCACTGGGGGAGAACGAGAAGGGCACGCGGTGGGTGTTCTTTTGGTACCAGAGCCAGTCCCAGGCGCACCGGCCGTTGACTATGGACGAAATACAGGCGGGCATTGGCGTTGCTAGGCGCATTCCAGCGTCTTTTGTTTAGGCGCCCCTTGACTCGGCTGCTATTGTAGTGCGCCTCTGAATATAAGTGAACAGCCAGGGGTAGGAATGTAAAAACAGGCTGGCGCACTGCCTGAGCTAAGCTGCGGTGGCCAATGAGAAGCGAGCCATCTGAGCGAATGCCGGCAGAGCCAATTCGTGCCTTGAAACTGCGCGAAGTGGATTGGCAAATCCCTGCCAATGTCGGCCCAAGAGTGCAGTGGCAGGCCTTCATGCTGTGGGCGCTTTGAGAAAATAGCATTCCATGCATGCCTGGTTTCCTTATATAGCTACAGAGGCACTGCGCTGCTGCTCCAAGGCTTTTTTGTTCTCAGATATAAACAACGCCTCTGCTCTGCTCTCTCTGCTCTCTCCATACACAAAGCTTCTTTTATTTTGCTCCCATTTCGCAGTCAGCACCTTCATTATTCATTTTCCCTTGCCATCATTCTAGAAGAGGGTTTTGTTGTAATTATGGCGACCACAGAGGCAGGCAGTGAAACTACAAACCAAACCACAGCAGCAGCAGCAACGGGTGGTGGCACTGGCCCGCTTGCTAAGAAATCTCTCAGATCTAAGCGACTAATGCGACCTGGTGGAAATGGCTCCTCGGCTAGCAACAACGCTAAGCAGTCTCAGCCACCGCTGCCTACAAGCAACAGCAACAGCAACAGCAGCAATGACGGTGCAGGCAAAGACGAGTCACCCTCGACTGCAGACAAAAAAAGCAAGAAGCACCAGCAGCCCAAGGTCGCATCCTCAGTGCCTGACGACGCTTTTGGACACAAGGCAGAAGAGCCGGAGACCCCTTCTCATCCCCACACGGAAAACAGCAACAATGACGACAGCCCTGCTGCCCCGCCCCCAGCTGCTGTGCGGAATGGTGAAGCTGATGCGGGGAGCTCTGTGGAAGAAGGCAGTGGCCCAGATGCTCACACAGTGGCAGCAGCAGCAACCGGGCTTCCTGAGGCTGGCAGCTCGGCGCCGCATACCTCGTCGTCGGAAGATGCTGCGAGTCCCAGACGTGCGCGTACGAGCTCAGACGAGGAGCTGTTTTTGGAGGCTAGCGAGTCCCCGAGCTCGAGCAGATTCGCTTCGCCCAGGGTCACTGCTGCGCGCCCCACGCTTATCACAATTGGCGAAGAAAGTGGCGCAGCTGGATCAGGCACCGAGTCTGTTGAGGTAAAGGCTGCTGAAGCAAAGGCTGCTGAAGCAAATGCTACTGAAGCAAAGACTGTCGAGGCAAAGACTGTCGAAGCAAAGACTGTCGAGGCAAAGACTGTCGAGGCCTCGGCTGGTCCTGTGGATGCTGGTGAGACTAGTGCAGCGAGTACTTCCGAACCACCAACTGCTGTTGAGGAGAAGGCTGCTGAGCTCGAGCAAAACAAGGCAACACGCAGTGAGGAGTTACCGGCAACGGCTGTTTCAGCGATCATCAGCGGCCTGGATGAGGCTGCCATTAGCTCGACAGATAAGGACGTAGTCAACGACAACAGTGCGAGCGATGAACCTGGGCTCACAGCAAATGTGCTCCCCGCAGTCGTAGCACCCCCAACTACTGCTGTTGCTGCTGATGGCGATGCTACTGGGGACGGCAAGCCTGCTGTACGGTTCAGCCGAATGTCAGTCAATATCCCCATCATGGCCCCTGAGGCTACAGACGAGCTGCCCAAGATGCCAAACGTTGAAATTCCCAGGCCAGCTGGCGGTAATGACGCTGGCAACAGCAGCACTGTGGTAGGCAGCGCCGGCGTGAGCAGAAGCACCAGCATGCGCCACCCTACTGGCACCGCAGGTACTGTCGGACGCAGGCGCCCGTCGCTGTCTCTTGCTGGTGCTAACAAAGCCAAAAACAGAAGGTCAATTCTCTTGACGTCGTTCACTCCGCCAGTGTCGGCTGGACTAAACCCCGGTCCAAACAGCGGCTTCAACACCACGCGGTCGTCGATTGATAGCCAAACAGAATCGATCGGCGGTGCCTCGACAGACTCGGGAGGAGGACTGGACATTTCGATCGGCGGCAAGCAGTTCCAGCGTTCGTCCGTTCTCGACAGCCACCCCCCAATCAACCGGCGCAGCAACCGCATATCCCCCGAGATGGGCTCTGCGGCTATCCTTTTGCGACCCAGCTCAGACATCAATGCTACTGCCGGCGGTGCTTCTGGCGGTGCTTCCCAGAAAGGCGATCGCAAGTCGGTCACGCAGATGGCACTGCAGAATATTGGGGCAAGGATTGGCAGCGTTGTTGGTGCCAGGCAGCAGGCACCAACTGCAGCTCCTGCTAACGATCCCCCAAGCCCGCCTTCGTGGATAAAGGAGGTGCAGCGCAGGAAGCGCGAGAACCTGAAGGCCAGAGAGGCAGCTGAAGCAGCCAGCCCGGAAGCCATCGATGGTGGCTCTCGGGCGCTTGCAGACCAAGCCAAGAACGACAACAAGAGTGGCAATGACGACGACAGTGGGCCTTTGTCTGAGGTTGACCTCAACGCACACAATGGCGACAACGACCATACAAAGGCAGCGTACCCTAGTCCCCCAGCGAATAAAGACGAGGAAAAGGTCCCAGTGCCGTATTATGTGGATAAGCCACTACCGCCGCTCGGAGCTCCTGTGTCTGCCCACTCTGCTAGCCACCAGCCGCAGATGGTGTCGCCTGTAGTCAGCTCGCGCTCTGTGTATCGTTCGCTGTCTGCGTCTCTGGGGATCGGTCAGTCGCCATCTGAGGGCTCATCTACTTCTAGTGGGTCGCCTGCAATGCACACCTTGGCTGAACGCCAGCGGTCAACGTCGCAAACAAGCAGCACAAACTCTCCCAACTCGAATGGGCTGTTCGCTGCAGTGACTTCGTTCTTTGGCCGGTCAACCACAAGTCAGTACACAGCGTCGCCTTCATCGACAGGGGCAGCGGCAGCAGTTGCAGGGGTTGGCATAACCGGTGCTGCTGCGATACACGGTATGACCCGTGGATCGTCGAGCACTGGATCGGGCGCTACTATGGAGTTCCCTGGAATGCGGGCTAGCCACTCGGATAACAGCTCTGTGGACATTGCTGGCGGTGATCGTGGAGCCAACAACGAGGTGGTTGATATGCTGCTGCACCAGCTTGAGGCCCAGAACCAGCAGATCCTCAACGACAACAAGGCGCGTGTGTTTGCGCGCGAGTCGCTGAAGGAGCAGCTGGCTCAGAACAAGGAAAGCGCCGAAGACGGCGAGGATGCGGATGTTGATTGGGACTTTTGGGGCAACCTAATTAACGACTACAGCCGTGTTGCGAAGTCAGACTCGCGCAAGCTGGCCAAGTCAGTTCACAGCGGCATTCCCAAGGCCATTCGCGGCACGGTGTGGCAGCTAATGTCTGAATCGCGCAATGACCCTGCTCTTGGCGACACGTACCGCAAGCTGGTGGAGCAGCGGAGCGATTCCGCTAACGAGGAAGAGTTGAAGAACGAGAAGCTGATAAGGCACGACCTCGCGCGCACGTTCCCTAAGCTTGACTACTTCCGCGACACGGAGGGAGCCGGACAGGAGGGCCTGTTCAACGTGCTTAGAGCCTACTCGCTATACGACGAGGAGGTCGGGTACTGCCAAGGCCTGTCGTTTATCGTTGGCCCGCTGCTGCTGAACATGCCTGACGAGGAGGCGTTCTGCGTTCTGGTGCGGCTGATGTACACTTACGGACTGCGCGGCCACTTCTTGCCGACAATGGACGACCTGCAGCTACGGCTGTACCAGTTCGACCATGTGTTTACGGAGACGCTGCCACTGCTCGCCAAGCATTTCCAAGAGCAGGGCGTAGAGCCGACAATGTATGTGTCGCAGTGGCTGATGACGATGTTTGCGTACCGACTGCCCATCGACCTGACGTTCCGGCTGTTCGATGTTGTGTTTGCTGAGGGCCTGGATTCACTGCTGCGCGTGGCAATTGCTGTTCTGCGCAGGTCGCAGACCCGGCTGCTGAGCCTGAGATTCGAGGCCATCTTGCAGTACCTCAACGAGGGACCCCTGTTTGCGTTCTACTCGCATGCGGCACCTGACACGCTGGTCAAAGATGCAAACCAGGTGACGGCAATCACACCGAGGCTGCTGCAGAAGCTGCGCAGGCAGTACATAGAGGAAGTGGAGCGCAGAATGGAGGAGGAGGAGGAGAGCAACAGGCTGAGATCTGAGAACGAGTCTCTGAAGAAGGAGAGCGGGCATCTGCAGGTGATGCTGCAGCAAATGTCGCTCGAGCACAGCGACCTGACCTCGTCGTTTTCCGAAGCCCAGCGTGCGGCGCAGCAGCTGCGCGAAGAGAAGGTCAGGCTGGAGTCGGTGGTCAAGGGACTAGAGGAGCGTGTGGGTGTGGAGAGGTCGGCTGCTGAGACACAGCTGAAGGATGAGATGGACCAGCTGGCGCAAAAGAACCTGCAGCTGGCGATGAACAACCAGAGGCTCGAGGACCATGTGCAAGACGTTGAGGAGGCCCTGATTCAGATCAAGATGCTGTATGCAGAGAGCGAAAACCAGAGAGAGGTTCTGGCCAAGAAGTTTGATGATCTCAGGAGAGCACTCAAATAGGTATACAAATATTATTTTTATTACACAAATGTTACTACAAAGTTAGCTACAGCTACATGTTGTGATGAAATGTGGTGTTTACAAGAAGAGGTGCTTGCTGCTTGTGCGCCCTGCTTTGCAATTGGCAGTAATGGCGGCTGACCATGCAGGGAAGGCAGTGACCAAGATCGTTGTGGTGGCGGAAAAGCATGGCTGGATATGTCTGCTTAGTAGCGAGAGAAGCGGTTTATGCTGTTTTAAGTAGATTGCGTGGAGGCATTCGACATGCTTCAATGAAGAGACATTCGGCTTTTCATTTCGCCACGGCTGGCATCATTCAAGAGCATGAACATGTAAATAGCAGCTGCCTACTGGCATGGACGTATGCTTGCGATCAGATGCAAGAGCAGCGTAATGTTTGGTCTGCTCTGCTCTGAAAAGGATGCCCTTCATATTGCAAGCGCATATAGGGTTGACCATGTGGCCACTCATATTCACATGGTATGGATGTGCGTGATCAATGGTGGTGCAGCTTGAGTAGATAGGACACCCGTATTTGCTTCGGACAAGCCACCTTTCTCTCTCTCCTCTAACAACCACTCTCTCGTTGTTTGCAGATGTAGCCTGTGTCCTGGCTTGGAACAGCCACGGAATTTGGGATCGCGCCAAATTTGGCAACTAGCATAGGGACTAATGGCAATGCCCGCCACCACACGGAAGGGACGCTGCGAGATAGTACACAATAGATTATCACTCACCCTCAGCTATTTATTTGATAGGAGGAGGCACGCGATGTGCTATATTCGGCATTGTTTGAGCGTGGTTCTTGAGCCATTCTGCCATTCTACCGCCTCCTTTCGCCTGACACGCAATGTGAGCTGGCTAAACATATGCAGAAGAAATGGCGCAGATTTGACAACTTGTCGTTTCCTTTTGGGCGTAGCCACCGTTTCCCCCTTTGCCATATTGGTGAAGAATGATACCTCATCACTCCACATTCCGCACCATGGGGTTGTCTGCTGGTAGCGACGAGGCGCAGTAGCAAGGAGAGCACGGCATTTTATGCAACTAGCATTTGTTGGACATGGGGAAAGAGTATGAGATGCTAGTGCCCTTGGCGCTGCTTGTTGTGTGCTGTTTGTGCAGGGTATTAGTGGCTATAGCGCGAGAGGGAGGCGTACAGCGCTTCTGATCTTGAATTGACAGCGCCATGCATGCTGCCATCCTGTACCGAGAACGATACATGGCAGATAGACAAGGCAAGGGCAAAGCCACCATATGGAAGGAGCAGATAGTGGTGATGCGTAATGCCTCGGAGCAAGTCGCCGAGGAACGTGGTGTGCTCCTGCTGGGCAGCTGGATCGCAAGTGCCTGGGCGCCATTATAAATACGTGCGTCTAGCATTTCTGCCGGCAGAATACCTCATGTGAATACCTTTCTCTGACACGACATCCCCTTCCTATATCCTTTGCTGATCCCATCCACCCGCCGCCAGAGTATCGTTCTTCAAATGGATGAATTCCTCGCCTCTGTCGGAACGCAAGTCTTTCCCCTCTGCCCCATGGATACACTGGTATCTCTGTTCAGCATGCCATACGTTCTATTCTTTGAGAACGCAAGCCGTGTCCATGACTTTATGCCCTCCGAGATCCTCAAGGACTCGTTCTACAAGGCTCTGAAGAAGTTCCCCATCCTGGCTGGACACTTGAGAGATGCAGGCAAGGGCCTACTGAATATTGTTGTGGACAAGAGCAACCTCAATATGCCCGAGTACACCGAGTCATCAAGCGACACCCACTTCGGTGATATCAAGGCTGCCCGGTACAGCTGGTCCGCCTGGCCACAAGGCGTGACAAATAGCGGTCTTGTCCCTGCTGCTGGTGCCAGTGGTGAAATCAAGCTCGCAACTGTCCACATTATCAGGCTGAGAGACAATAGTGGCGTGATGCTGTTCGTCAGCATTCCACACTTTCCAATGGATGGCACAGGCTACTTGGCGCTTCTGAACCAGTGGGCGAGTCTGTGCAAAGACATGCGCAATGGGACGTGTGGTGCAGAGGTCGACCGCTCGGATTTTCTGTTTGACCGCTCTATCATCGCGAAGAACCTCCCTTTTGCCCGCAAACCTCTGGATAACACGACGGATCTTGTCTACAAAACCACCAGTCTGTTTGGTGAATGGCTTGCGTGGATTTCGCCCAAGACTCGCGGTGCGCTTCTAAACAAGCTGGCATCCATGACTAATCTCGATGGTCATGTATTTCGTGTCCCTAAAAAGTCGCTTGAGACGATGCGCTCAGAGGTTATCGCTGCTGCACCCAGGAAAATGCGTGTGTCCACCAACGATTTGATAACCGCACTGGTCAGCAAGACTTTTGCTCAGGTGCAAAACGAGGTGGATACGAGCACTAGCGGTGGGGTCATCCAGCTGGTTGCTTCAGCATTCAGCTCTCTGTGCAGCCGAGTGTTTGGCAAGGAGACGCAGCAGACAATCGCCATTGTCAGCAACATTCGCCACCGCCTTGGCATCGTTGACATGAATTACCTGGGCAACGCAATGATGGTGTCTTATTTCAGCAACCCTCTTGAAAAACTGCTTGAGCCAACCACGGCAAAATCCCTGGCAGATACTGTGTCAAGCGTCAGACAACATGTAAACAACATTGATGCACCGTATGTTGGGGAGTTTGTCGATATGATATCCAGCATGCGCTCATGCTTCACGCAGTACATGGCCTACTCTGCCAAGCACCCCAACACGCTGGTTACCTCGAATCAGACGCGATTCGAGATATATGGTGCTGACTTTGGCGACGGTGCTCCTTCATGGATCTCTCCTGTTCAAGTGCAAGCCTCCAACCTCATCATACTCCTACCTAGCCCGCCAGGCGACAAGGGAGTTACACTGTACATTGCCGCTGGTGCCCCGGTGATGAAGTGCATTCTCAAGAACGACTATTGGGCCAGTGTTGCCACTGTCATTTATTAGGCGCTTAGTGTCATTTCTGCCAATATCTTAGTGTTCCAATTCATCCAACCCCGATATGGTTTAACAGTACCGCTGCAGATTTTCCGCATTATCGCTTTGGAGTAGGTTTTGTGGTATGTGCCGCTCTTGATAGCTCATGTCCAGTGGTATCTTGTTTCCATTTATCGTCTCCTTTTCGACACTTACAAGTGCATTCGTATGCCTTGGTCAGCGTTGTTGCGCATATATTTCCTTGGATTAGCGGCTCTATTTGCATGCGTTTGAGGGTGCGCTCATAATGCAGAATGGCATATTTTACATATGACGTATTATTGGTATATAAATAATTTTCTACCGATCAGAAGAAAGATTAAGATCAGGGGGTCTAGCTCAGATGGGAGAGCGCGCGCTTAGCATGCGCGAGGTACTGGGATCGATACCCAGGTCCTCCACATTTTTGATCGATAAGCTCTTTTTTTGCCTCCTTCAACAATTGTGTGCCAATAGGCAGGGGTGGGTGTTGGCGTATGTAGAAGAGGAGCTCTGGTTTGTGGGCAGAGCTAGCAAACTCGTTTTCCTGCATCTCTTTTGCTCTTTTCCAGGGAAACACCAAGATGGCGCGTATTTCGGTGCTGTGCTTAAACACACTACAAAGTATCCCCAGCAAGCGCTGCATGCGTGTTGCTCAGCGCTCACATAGCAACAAGCAAAACAACATGAGATGCAGCATCTTTGCGCTTGGATTCCGTGTATAGGTAGCGGCATATCTGCATCGGTTATCAGGAGTTGTATTGCGCACAATCGTGCCTTCTTCGACAGCGACTGACTCGGTTCTATTCCCGCACAGTCTGCTGATTAATCCTATTCTGCCACACGCACTGACGACGCAGTTTCAATTGTTTAGTGACGCTACTCCAGACTGGCCTGGGTGGGTTTGAATGCCCGCCTTCTTGAAAATGATGCTAGGCTTCTGCATGCAGGCCATGTGCAGCTTGAGGGAGGGTATTAGGATGTCGTCGGTTGATGCCAAATCGCCCTGTCGGGCTTGGGTGCCTCTACCGACTGCGCGCCCACGGAGCTCGACGGGAGCAAAGCTGTGACTGGGTTTCCCTGTGTAGCCCATCCAAGATGGTCATGCACTTTAAAGCGATTTACACGGAGGCAATGTAAAGTCCGGGATCCTCTTCCCCCCGGAAGCTCTGCAAAGCAAGACCGCGCTTGACGCTAGTACGGGTGTGAATTGCGCAATGCGCTCTGGGTGTGCGTGTCGTCTGCGTGCACTGTCAATGGGTGAGCAGCTGCATATGCGACAGCGCAAAAGGCGAGCGCTTCAATGTGCTCCTGGTCTTTATATATAAGGCCCGAGCTTGGCAGCACCCCCTGCACGGGCACCAACCAAACCACCAACCAGCCTCCTTTTTTCCATCCCCTTTTGCTTTGAGCCGTTTTGTTGATGGCTGCCCTCAGTAGACTAATCGGATATCTCATCTTCCGCCCTTTGCAGATTCTTCTGTGGGCGCCCTGGAGAAGGCTTGCCTTTGCTTACATCCGCCGCTATAACGGGGTGCCTCAAAAGCTCAGGCAGGTCAGGCGGCTGGCACTCAACCAAGAAACCTCGCTGGACAACTATGATTCGGTCTTGCTTCTCTCAGCGACAGAGTTGGCTCGCAGGATCCGCTCAGGGAGGCTTACATCCGAGGCCGTTGTGGCCGCTTACATCGAGCGCATCAAGAAGGTCAACCCGTTCCTCAACGCCGTCGTCGCGGACCGCTTCGATGAGGCTCTTGCCGAGGCCCGTGCAATCGACAAGCTCATTGCCAGCGGTGATATCCCAGAGGAGTGCAGCGTCGAGAAGAAGCCCTTCCTTGGTGTTCCCATCACAATCAAGGAGTGCATTGCCGTCAAGGGCATGCCCAACACCTATGGTTTGGCTTGGCGCGAGAACAACCCCAAGTACAGCCCAGCGACCTACTCGTCGCCACGCACTGAAAATCTAGTCCGTGCTGGATTCGTCATCCTCGGCGTGACCAACAACCCCGAGCTGCTGATGGCTTGGGAGAGCGACAACACTGTCTATGGCCGTGCGCTAAACCCTTATGATTTGAGCCGCCACACCGGTGGCAGCTCGTCTGGTGAGGGCGCCATTGTTGGTGCTGGCGGGTCTGTTATTGGGGTTGGCACAGATATTGGCGGCAGCATCCGCATGCCGGCATTCTTCTGCGGTGTCTTTGGGCACAAGACCACGTCCGAGTGGATTCCCAAGGAGCCACCTCACTTCCTCTCGCCCAGGACCCAAGGCAAGGCCGCGTGTGCCACCACTGGACCTATCTGCCGGTACGCCGAGGATATTGCTCCTTTCGTTTCGGCCTTGATTGGTCGCGATATCGGCAACCCTGCCTCCGTCGATCTGACCAAGCTCCGTGTCGTTGCACTCCCCGATGGTGTGGGGCCACACCTGTTTGTCTCCAGCCTCGATCCAGAGCTTCGCCAGACCGTCGTCAACGTTGCCAACTACCTCGGTCAGCAGGTGGTGGGCCACCACAATGTGCGTTTCGCCAAGGCACCCGCAACCACCAGCCTGGCGTTTGCCAACTTTGGCCCAGTCATCACCACAGGGGAGCCCAGATTTGTCGAGACTCTGGGCGGCGAGAATCTGCCACCGCTCAACTACAAGAGTGAGGTCATCCCGTTCATCCTGGGCAAATCCCGCCACACGCTAAACTCGCTGATGCTGTGTCTCTCTATGGCCATTGTCAGACCCAAGACTAGGGACGAGGTCATGCCCATTTGGAACAAGCTGAGGGAGGAGTTTGAGAGCCTGATGGGTGACAATGGCGTGCTCATCTTCCCTCCCCATGCATTGACTGCCCAGCCTCACGGAGTCAGCTACTTTAGCCCGCTGAACCACATTTACACGGCTATCTTCAATGCCCTCGGATTCCCCGCTACCCAGGTGCCTATTGGTTTGAGCAAGGGTGGTCTGCCGCTTGGTGTGCAGGTTGTTACGCGCAAAGGCGAGGATCTGAAGACGATCGCTGTCGCCATCCAGCTCGAAAAGAGGTTTGGCGGCTGGGTTCCCCCTCGTCGCTTCGGCGCGCCTATTACCGAAAGGAAGTCTGAGCAGTTCTATATCCACCAATAGGCAGACCACATCCGTTTCCTTTCTTATATTGCTTAGCCTAATGTACCAGGGAGTGTAGTTATCAAACGTGTCACTAGTAGTGCTTGCATTGTCAGGGCATGGTGTGATATCGCAGATGCCGGACTGGGTATTCTTCGATGACAGGGATAGCCGAAACAACCAAGAACTCGTGCTGGTCGGGATCCAAATCGCCATGAATAACAAGCGTGCCCAGAGTAGTGTCCTTCTTCGAGTAATGAACCACTTCAGCCAGCAGTCGGCCGGTGGCCCGATCCACGCACATGAACGCCGTCCACGGCCTTTCGGGCGACACAGCGGCTGGGTTTTTAGCCTCCTGGTTGCGCTGCCATCTGAGCTTTTCGCCCTGCTGGTCGGGGAACGCAAAGTCGTAAGTAAAGGGGAATGGATACGTTGATTTGAGGCGGACTTGCTGCTCGGCAGCTGACTCACTTTCCTCGTAGGCAGGCGGCGGCGCGTCGTCGTTCTCCTTGTGCACATACTCGCGGTTCTCGTCCGCAGGCTTGTTGTCAAGCAAGCGTGCAGTAGTACCAATATCGTCTTCATCCAAGTCCCGTTCGTATGGCGACTCTGGTGCAGATGACTCGGAGCCACCATTGCTACCCCCATTGCTAGCAGCTGCCGACTGCTGTTGCTGCTGTTGTTGTTGTTGCTGCTGCTGCTGGCTGAATGCAGGTGCCATTGAGATAGGCGGCGGCGGCGGCGGCGGCGGCGGCGGAGCGTCCACCTTTCGAGAGAACACAAGCTCAAAGCCATGGACTTCTCGTCGACAGTCCCACGCCAGCGCAGAACTACTGCCAGTAGTATTGTTGTTGGTGGCGCATTTGTAGAGCTGCATTTTTGACGGAGTCAGTCCCTTGACTTTCTTGACATACGCCACCGCCCCAGTGTCAGTGTCTACAGCGTGCACTGTGCGCGACATCACCTGCGGATACTTCAAGGTATACTTTTTGCGTGTCGCCGACTCGAGCGTTTCCTCGTAAGTAGGCAGGTCCTCCAGCCCCTCCTCCTCGTCGTCAGGAGGTGACTGCTGCTGGTGCTGGTGCTGCTGCGGTGGGTTGGTTCGACTGCTGCTGCTGCTGCCGGCCTCCATCACTTCATTCAAGTTACTGAGGATTTATAATTTATAGAAAAGAGACGGCGCTGGTCAAATAGTAAACATTTAAAAAAAGGAGGCTTCAATTTGAGGGCTGGACGTTTGTGCAGATAGAGAAAGGCATGCAAGCACGTAGTCAGGCGGAACAGCCGGCTTTGTGTTTTTCCCCGCAAATGAAATCAGCACCAAGTGCCACCCTCTTGGCATGCAAGAAATGAGCCGTGCATACCGCGCGCAGGACAGCATCGCAAGGACATTGACACGGCCGATAATTGGCATATTTGTGTGTATATATATATTTTTGGAGCGCTACGTGGCAGAAATCATCACTAATAAGGCATTGCTCAGTTGTTGGTCGCGAACCTTGTATACACGTCTGCATACAGCATGAACAGAACCTCGTCCTTGACCTCGTCCAGGATGGTCAGGTACATCTCGCGGCGACTTAGCTTCTCACGGATCCGACGAACCATGATTGGGGGCACATTGACAGCCGTGTATGAGCTCGAGTTGATGTAGACGGAGAATATCGTCACTAGCTTATCCATCAGCGCCGAGGGGAATGTGGTTCGCTCGGTCAGCCTGTACTGCGGATACACAGCACGAGCCGTGTCCAGAATGCTGACCGTGGCGTTTGTCTGCAGGTTCAGCGACCTGGCATTGGCCACCACTACGCTATCCACCAGGTGGTTAGACATGGCCAGCTGGCTAACTGGGTCTCCATGGCCATGGTGCCCGGCCAGTGAGTCTATGGTGGACATCATCAGTGGCGTCTGCAGATGGTCGCTGGTCTCGACCGAGTACTCCTCGCGGCCAAGAGACATGATGGTCAAGGCCTTGAGTGACTGGTACTCGTCAACAAAGGCGGTGAGCTCGGAGCAGAAGCACGAAGCAGCGTACTCGCGGAACATCTGGTATTCGTGAGCATCGTCAAGCATCTTGTTGAAATCCGCACGCTTGGCCTGGTCATCGCGGTCGCTGTTTGGCGCAAGCACTGCTGTCATCAGGGACCCTGAGGCTCTGCCCCTGCCGAGTTTCCACGCGACCTTTTTTGCGTGTCTGATGGAGCGCCACAAAGGAAGCGCAACAGAAGACACATGGATGACAAAGACAGCCACCCACATGTAAAACATCGAAGACCATGCCCACGATAGGTCGCGGAACGTAGTTTCCCACAGGATCGTCATTATAGCACAGACAATGCCTATTGTGTCGCAGATGATGAGGTCGTTTCGAATGCCATACGCGTCGTTCAATTTCCAGGCCATGACCAAAAGCGCAGGGCAAACAACGACGAGGTAGATAACGATGATGCCAGTAACCGGCATGAACCCCCACAAAAATGGACAGTACTCGCCCAAGGGGCGGATGCTGAACTGCTTGTTAACGATGTTGACGACCAGCGTGACGACTGCGACGATGGCTGCGGAGGTGATGACATAGATTATCATAGCACGGTCAGTTGTGTAGCCCTGGAGTCGCGAGTACCACTGGAGCCTGCGGTACAGCCTCATCCATGGCTCATTGTCAACAAGTGCGCCAGCAGCGCTCGGTGGAGGCATTATCCGCGCCGCAACGCGCTTCTCCTCAATGCTGGCGCCGCCCACAAGCGCTCTGGCCTGGTGTCCGTCGCTGTAGCTGACATCGGTCATCTGCGTGCTGCTCATCCTATCCACGCTACCAGGGAACGAGCCTGGAGGGCCATACTCCGAGCCACCATACACCTCAGTCCCCGCATCAGCTCTCTTCTTTGCGTCGTGCAGCTGCTGCGCATGTCTGCGGTTACTGCTGAGTCTTGGCGGACCACCCGACACGGGCATGTCGTTGGTCGACAGCTGGCTGTTCAGCGAATGGATTTTGGAAACAACAATGAGCTGGACGGCTCGGGCCGACACAGCGGTGAGTAGCAGGGTGAACCCAATGTCGAATAGCCACAGCTTGAGGAAGCAGGGCCATTTGTTGAGCGCCGTGCTCACCAGCCCATTTGTGCCTATGAGAAAGCCTCCAACAGCTTGGATGGTCACAAGCTTGACGGACCGCTGGTACAGTCCGCTGTGCCTATAACGCGCCTTGATGATGAACAGCGCTAGCGTGGAAATCACAAAGACCGTGTATAGGGCGTAGACAGTGAACAAGATGCCCACACGAATATTGTAGTTTGTTGTGCCCTCTGCCCACGGCTGCGGGCCCGTGTATTTGTAGTCCCGGGTAGTCATTCAAGTGTAGGGATGTGTGTGGATTACAGCGCGAACGGGGCGGGGGGTTGTAGCAACAATATATGTATAAACTCCGAAAAGAGAACGTATAAAACTAAGGGGAATAAATAATAAATGGGAAGTGCGGGCAGATGTTAGGAAATGGAAGGCGTCGAAAGGGAAGAGGCAGCGGAGAAGTGGCGGGCGACAGTGCGCTCTTTGGTGTTATGTGTGGTGAGCACATCGCTGCACGGTATCTCCATTCATGCACTCCAAAATTGGCTTCCTGCTTGTCCCCCATGCCAATTGCACAGGCAGGCACAAAGTTTTCTCTTTTCCTAAAGAAAGGCCGATCGACGGGGCTGCAGCACCCAGAGCGCAAAATTTGGGCACAGATTTCCTGCCAAGTGTTTGTTGTGAGTGATGTATGGGTGATGGGGAGGGCGACATGTAGCTGCGCTGTGATTTGCAAGCAAGTAGCTTTGTATATTTGCACAATTCAGCCTATTTTGCTTGTGGACCACCATACGTGTGGATCGGCAAATGCTCCAGCCAAGTGCTCCACTTGATCGTGGCCCTAGCGCTGTCGACAAGGCTATGCCGGATATCCCGTTAGCTTGCAATCAGCACTGGGGATAGCAGAATCAGTGCAACCGTAGTTTCTGCAAAGAAATTTGCAGTGTCTTTCAGGACAGCATTCTCTTGAGCGGCATACTGGCTGCTACTGGTCCTCTGCAGGTTCCGCTCTCCTTCAAGTCTGCATGTGGTTCTATTAAAATCTGGCTGCGCCCGCGAAAGCGGAGACAGGAGGATTGCGACCAACTGGCTGACTATGCCGATGGGTCGCTGTCCCCATTTGTGTGGAGGAGCAAGCCAGCATTGCATATCGCTGTCACTCAACAGTCCACATCCACACAGGAGCAGAACCAGTATCACCTGCAGGCGAGTCCAATAGAGGTGAGAAGCAAAGGGAAAAAAATCATCGCCATCAAAATGAGTGGAATATGCACTTCTGCGTCTTTGCTACTTGCTGACAACTCGTTTGACACATTAGGCGCGCGAACGAGTCGCGATTGCCGTTGCCTGAGCCAAGCCGAGCCGAACCCGAATCACGTGTATTTTGGAGTGATGAGCGCAGCAGCCAAAACAGAAAAATTGCGCAGCAGGTCAGAGAAAGCAGGCAATTGATAACAGCAGTATAAATAGGATGCGATGCAAGCTCCTACGCCCCCCACCACACACCGCCCTCACCACTTCAAACAGCAGCGCTCCTCCATCTCATACGCACATTCGCCAGCAAGCTGCGGGTGGTTTGCCTTCTACCATATCGTTTCCCCTTGTAATTACTCATGCAGTCTCCAATCCAAGCTCTACCGCTGACCATCATCGAGTCAATCGCATCGTATGTCGCCACTCACAACCCTCCACAGGTCATGGCGCCGCCCAACCATCCGCCTCCTCCTACACCTATGCCTTCGTTAGTTCCTCTGCGATCGGTCAGTCGTGCTTGGAAGTACGTCGCAGACTCGCAGTTTTACCAGTCAACATATCTGTCATTCATGGGGTCCGATTGCTATCACAACCAAGAGAGCGAGATTTTGCGACTCGACACTGCCATTGAGCACGGGTGCCAGAGGCATGTAAAGAGAGTTCATCTGGCCTTTGCCCTGTGCAATGTCTGTCTAAATGGGGATACCACCATCAAGCTAAGGGACATGCTTGCCGCCAATGGGCAGCTGACGTCTGTTTACGAGCTGGCTATTCTTCCATATTGGGAATTCAGCCCCTATATGCCAGCGCAGTTTTTCGAGGACCCAAAATACGACACCACCACTGGCCGTCTTGTGAGCGGCGTTGAGACGAGTAAAACGGAAAGTGCAAGAGCAAACATCGCCGAATTCGTCCTGGCCATCCGCGAACTGATGCCGAATATCAGGGTGATGACAATGCACCATGCGTTGAGCGTCCAGCACTATGCACAGCTACACAGAGAGGTGCGGACAGCAACAGGGCTTCTGCAGAGCATCATTAACAACCCCACGCGGCTGTCGCTGGAGTCGATCCATGTAAACAAGGAAATGCTCCTAAGGATAAATTCTCCTGTGCTGCAGAGCATTTCGATCTCGCGCCACAAACACACCCAGTGCCATGTCGAGCTGATCCGCCGTAACGCTCCGACGCTTGTGAATCTCAATATTTCGTATGCATCGTCGCTGGCCGTTACAAGGCTATTTAAGGGAAACCGCCAAGGCAGCTCGACTCTGGTATACCCCAGACTGGAGAAGCTCAGCATTTCCATGTGCTCTGGGTATAGAAAGCCCGATGGTTTTGCACATAAGGTCAATCCAGTCCCAGTGCTCACTTCATTCACATGCAAGGGCCACTTCCCATTCCCTTCGAGCGATATTATTGACTACAGCCGATCCCGGCTGCAGGTATTCAAGATTGAGCTGGACAACGACCTGTTTGACATTTTCACAAAGAACAGGACGCTAGAGGCTGGCTCATTCAAGTCGCTTGGTGCAGTCTCGCTTGGGTGGACGGATCGGGATAAGAGGAATGCAGGCGAGCGAATGTGCAAGTTGTTCTTGACAATGTTCGAGATCGGGCCTCACGCGCAGGTTATCGAGCCACGAGATCTGAACAGACTGGCCTACGACGATGATGTCTTGCCCAAACTGGGCTTTGTGAGCTCTGTTCGTGTGCTCGATTTGCAGAAAACCTTCACGACGCTCAACGAAACGGTCTCGCTGCTCTCAAAGTTCCCTAACCTGTTCAAGGCGAATGTTGCGCTGATCGAGCAAAGAGGCAGCTATAGCTTGCGCATGCCTGCTGATAGCTACATCAGGGAGTGCCAGGAAACTATGCGAGTAAACAAATCGGCGATCCACGCCCTGGGTATTCACTCGGTCGGCTTCACTAGAAGCAGGAGGTGCGGCGAGTTTGTTGTGCTGCTCGCTGATATGTTCCCTAGCATCAGGCGCGTGCGTATTGGGTACAAGGACAAGAGCATTGCTGCAAAAGTGATGACGGGCATCGAGTTTGCGCTGTTGAGGCCAATATACAAGGAAAACGAGCATGTTCAGGCAATAGACTTTGGGGTCAGCAAGCACTGGTAAGCAGGGAACCAGCATCTTTATTGCTTATTTGCCACTGGTTTCTTGCTGAAAACACTGATTCTGGCATTGGTATTGAAATACATATGCGAAAAGCGGCACTTTGTCTTAGTCAATTGGATGCAAGCAGTACGACGGTGTGCTGCCTTGATACGGCGGTGGAGACTGTGCTCTGTCTCTGTACACTGCCACTTCTGGCACAGTGACAGGAGAGTCGCGCAGGACGAGGCTTGAGTACGATAGATGCGCAGCAAATCTAGGGCCACTATATGTTGGAGAGTATTTGGGCAGTGGCTCGGGGGATCTCTCTGCGTTTCTGTTCAGCGACAGAAGCATCCGCTTCCTTCTGCGACGACGTCTTTCCACTAGCCACCAAGCCAAAGCTCCGATGAGAAATAGAAGCACTGATGATGCCCAAATCAGGTGGAGCCAGTTTTTGTGCTTGTAGTAACAAAAGCCGTTTTCATCACACGTCATCCATTTTCTGAATAAGGTTCTAGACGCACGTGGTGCTGCTGCTGCTGCCCTTGATAATGCTGTTTGGCTGCGGTCTTTCCTGTGGATGAACATTTCTGTTAATTATTGCAGCATTTATATCTTGGGTGTGAGAGTGTGTGGTGTAGGAATCTTTTGGGCAAATAGAGCAGGCGCGCCTTTGCCACGAAGGAATGCTCTCACAGTTATAAACACACCCTGGTGCTGATGCGGGAACAGATGACACTGCTCTCCTGTAGACAAGAGCGTGATTCAGCATAATGTAAGACGCGCATGTGTGCACATCAGCCTCCCAGCAAATGCAGATTCTATTGCTCTCGCAGCTTTTGCATAGCACCACCAAAAGGGTCTCTCCACCGTTCATGCATTTGTGCAATGCCGTCTTCTTCGTAGGTATATGTTGATTAACAGAACCTTTCTTTAACTTTTAATAATAGAAAACTATCTAAAAGGAAGAGCTTATTTTTCTTTATCGTGAACAGAGCAGGAAGACAGATCCGGAAGAGAGCGGAAGTGAAAGCATGCCACTGCCTGCTATTGTCGAAGGAAGGAATTTGATGTCGAGTGAGCAAGTTGACATCCTAGCAACAGAGACTATAGCCTCAATCGTCCTCTCTCCTCTTTTCAATTACGCACATGCTGCGTGCCCTAGAAGTAGGTGAAGAGGAGTGCACCGGCGACGAGCGCGGATCCAAGCGAGATTGCGTTGCTGGCAGCACCGTTGACCACAGTCTCGGTGACAGTGACATCAGCGCCGGCGTTCTGGACAATAGTGGCAGGCTGGACAACTGCAGGCTGGACAATGGCTGGCTGGCCTACAAACGCATATCCAGTATGCAGTTTTGTGAGTCGCAGCAAGACATGCGCACGCTCTTTTAGTAGCCACAATCCACAAAACATTGTTGTAATGAGCGCAGTGGCCCTGCTGTTAGACAGACGAACTGATATTATGTTCTGTGCTTACCATACGGGGCGTACTGGCCGTACTGGGGAGCGTTGGCGGTAGTGTAGTATTTCTGGTGGTTGCCATCAGCTGGGGCGCTGTTGGCAGAGGCGAGGGCAGCGGAGGCAGCGAGAATGGCAACGAGGGACTGCATGGTTTGGAAAAGATTAGGTGTAGTAGCGGCGCCTGCTCAGGTTGTTTTGATAGCAACGGGGGATGTAAGTGGATTGCGCTGAAGTGGAAGCTGAACTGAAGCACGATGATTGTGATGAGGTGAAGGAGGACGATGGCAGAAAACCATTCGGCTTTTATGCCCCTGGCACCCACACACTAAAAGCCGATGCCTCGCTAGATGTCTGATACTAGAAACAAATGTGTGCACCTTGTTTCTTGTAAATCAGGTCTTGGCTGCACTTGCGGCTGCAGCTTAGACTGCTTGCTGACGCACCTGCACATCGATCAGCGGTGTGACTTTTGTAGCAACGCACATCAACCACATGCAAAACAAAGGCGGTAAGGAAAAACACGTCCGTCCCAGGGGTGATGTGCAAACCGATCAACATGTGTGATCGAGGAGACCCAGACCTCAATTTTAAAGTGTGGGCACATATTGCGCGTATCAACTGCCATGTTTGAGCATCCCACGCCACGTCCGCTCATTGTGGCCAGATGCAGCAGCGTGTGAAGTAGGGGAAGTGGAGGAATAAACAGCAGCAAAGAAATTCTGCGGTGGAATAGCCTGTGCACGTGACATGTGCGCCTACAGAGGTTACAGCGACATCGCCTCTTGACCCAGTAGCACTCGCTGCATTGCGCTACACACAATATAGTTGTTTGGCTATGGTAGCTCGGGGAGGGATGATGACGACACCACCCGCCATCAGAAGCTGCCAGCTCTCTTCAGCATATAAAAACCTCGCTGGCCTAGACCTCGCCCCGTTTCATCGCCCTAATTATTCTTTTCTTTTGTAAATTTCCACACATATTTTCTTCGCCCTTTGCTTCCCCGCACACAAAACAGAGTATTCGAGGTCATTTCTCGTCATGAAGCATATTCTATTCCGCCTGGGCAATCTTGCATTTACCCGCGAAGCCGCGCCATTCCTTAGCGCAATCACTCTTGTTGGCGCATTTGGCATCTTTACTGGCCTCCACCACCTGCAAAGCCCCGACATCCGTCACCATGCCAGCAGGAATCACTGAGGTCTTGATCAGTGTTGAAGGCACAGCACCAGGATGTCTTAGAGATATTTAGCAGCGTGTTTATTTACAATCTCATCAATAAGAAAGCCTGCTCTCCCATGTAAGCTAGCCTTCATTAAATGTCCAGTCTGTGGTCTCCAAGCTCGATATGATAGTAGATTGCTCATGAAAGAATCTGCATTGAATCAAAACTCTTGCCCCCAGCGACGAAGGATGCCCCTAGCCACCCTTACCACGAAGCTATGGGCAGGCTGCGATGAACAAGCCATGTTTTGTGGCATATGAATACATCTAACATAGCCACTATGTTATCGCAGTATCTGCAGCGCTTTCACAGCGTACTTTCATATAAGACATCCCAATTCATGAACTAACCAGCAATGCAGCATAGCAACTACCAACCAGTGCGACATTTATGTGAGTATTTCTCTTTATGTAAAACACACCACGCACTGGCTCAACTGAGGTCATTTATACAGGTATTGACGCACATATTACTTGCTGAAGGGCTGACAACGGAAATATCCATGTTACCTAGATTTTGAGAACACAACTTTAGTAAAATGCATAAGTAGACGCACACGCGGCAGCAAATACTACCTTGGTTAGCTGACACATGCACCACTGCCACTGCTGGGGCGGCACTGGCAAGACACGACGCTGTGGCAGCTGCAGCAGCCTCTACACCTGCTCCGCGGATGCAGAGCACCAGGTGTCTGAATAGCAGTGCACCGAGTAGCAGCGGTAGCGAGAACGAGGAGTCCCTGCAGCAGCTACATACTTGCCGCTGGGCTGAGTCATGAACAGCGAGGGGATGCAGCAGCGTTCCTCTCACGGCTTCAGCGGCGCTGGCATAACTGGATGGCGTGCTGTTTCGATGTAGCACCGCGTGTGGCAGACACCAACGCTGAGCACTGGAGCGAAAAGAGAAAAGATGAGCGCACCAGCTGGTGCGGGAAGGCAGAAAGAAAAAAAAGACAGGAGCAACGGAGGGTGCTCCAGACGAGGCAGAGGCAAGGGATAGCAAGCGGAGAACGGAGGCAGGAGGAATGTTAGATAGTGAGGCAGGGTGGCCGTGCAGACTGTAGGGGTGTACTTATAAATAGATGTATTGCTAACAAGGAAACCACTACTCTACTGTGGCGGCCTCCCTGCTTTTATGCCAGGAGAACTTCTGCGCCTTGGCGGACTCC